>JANPWX010000089.1:2610733-2728730 GCA_024734555.1 Trochalopteron elliotii | reverse complement strand
AAAGCATGGCGGCCTTCTCGGACAGGGTGGCTTTCTGGAAGGGGAGGCAGTTCTGTGCCGAGTGTAACCTTATCTTCAGCTCCTCCAGCTCCTGCTTGTAGCTCGTCAGGGGTAAGGTGGGATCCTGAATTGCAAACACCTTCACGACCACCAGACCTTCTCGGTGCTTGGCTCGGGCCACCTTGAAGAAGCGGGTGCTGCCCAGGCTCTTGTCGTACTCGAAGTCGTGGATGTCCGAGAAGTAGCTGTCCACCGAGAGGATCTGCGAGGGGGCGATGCCAGCCAGCTGGTTCCCCATGGCGACACCTCCGCCGCCCGCGGGCCCGGGCAGCGGGGCGGACCCGGGGCTGCGTGAGATCCGCGCTGTGTTTGTCCGCAGGCAGACGCGGGACAGCCCCGGCGCGGTGCCCTCGGCCGGAGGAGGTGTCGCCATGGGGAACCAGCTGGCTGGCATCGCCCCCTCGCAGATCCTCTCGGTGGACAGCTACTTCTCGGACATCCACGACTTCGAGTACGACAAGAGCCTGGGCAGCACCCGCTTCTTCAAGGTGGCCCGAGCCAAGCACCGAGAAGGTCTGGTGGTCGTGAAGGTGTTTGCAATTCAGGATCCCACCTTACCCCTGACGAGCTACAAGCAGGAGCTGGAGGAGCTGAAGATAAGGTTACACTCGGCACAGAACTGCCTCCCCTTCCAGAAAGCCACCCTGTCCGAGAAGGCCGCCATGCTTTTCAGACAGTATGTACGAGACAACCTTTATGACCGAATTAGTACCAGGCCATTCCTGAACAACATTGAGAAAAGGTGGATCGCTTTCCAGATCCTCACTGCGGTGGACCAAGCGCACAAATCTGGAGTCCGCCATGGGGATATTAAAACAGAGAACATCATGGTGACCAGCTGGAACTGGGTTCTCCTAACTGACTTTGCCAGTTTTAAACCAACTTACCTTCCTGAAGACAATCCCGCTGACTTCAATTATTTCTTTGACACATCCCGGAGGAGAACGTGTTACATCGCTCCCGAGCGCTTTGTTGATGGCAGCATGTTTGCCACGGAGCTGGAAAACATGCGGGACCCTTCCACTCCTTTGGTAGACTTGGCAAATAGCAATCAGCGGACAAGAGGGGAGTTAAAACGTGCAATGGATATCTTTTCTGCAGGTACTTGGAGCTATCAGGTGTTGTTTCTAACTAATGCAGTACAGCAGAGCTTAACAGGGTTTTTTTTATTTTTTTTTTTCCAGTGGTCTTGGAGAACAGCATGTTAAAAACTTGTGTATTTTAAGCATAAAGACCCAAACCTTTTTCATTCACAGAAAAATACAAAGACAACTTACTAAGCTACATAATTTAAGTGTATCACTATTATCTGAGGAGAGAAATCACAAACTATTCTGTTATGGCACAGCTATGCTTTAGGGAAGGAGTGGTTCTTCAAGGCACAGTCCATCATCTTCTATTGGCAGAGAAGCATGTGCCTCATGGGGCCTGAGAAGAGAAACCAGTCAGCGGGGGCTGACACAACTTTCAGAGCAATTTGGTAATACTGGCTCTAGAAACCCCCTCTCATTTTATTTTCCCCACAAGCATGAAGTGGGAGTAAAGTCCTGTTATGGTCCCACTCACAAATACTTGTTAGAGTTTGACTGCAGGAGACTGCCTTGAGTCTTGGCCTTGTCTTGAAAAGTCATGAGTTTAGCCCTTGGATTTTTTGAGGTTTTTCTCCCCTTAAAGTGATTGAAAATATGAATTTCAAGGGGATGGTTACTTCATTTTACAAGTTCCTCTTAGGGCCAAACTTCCAGGACACTCCACTCATAAAGCAGACTATTGGGAGCAAACTGGAGGAGCAGGTTCTTTGCAGAGAGTATTGTGTCATGTACGCAACACTGGGGGTCTGCTTTTGGCAGTCATGTGTGAGCGAATATATGCTGTCTCCCAGCATCTGATGTGGGAGCATAAGTTATTTCTTTACATTCTGTAAAAGGGCTGCTTAATTTTGACCTACTACCCAATCCCTGCTGACTTACCACACTTTTCTTCCACATGACAGTGATGTGGGTTCCTTTTCTAGTGATGGATTTTTCAGCTGGCAGGTGGTTGGAGTCACTGCGTCATGTTTTCTAATTGCAAACTCCTCTGCTGTTGACATGCTTGAAATAAATTACTTGGAACGTATTTCAGGGATCAAGTATAAAGCCAGGTTTTGGAGCTTGAGATGTTATCTCCTTTCTGCAAATTAATTTGGCAACTCATTCGCCTTATTTTTAATTGAGCAAAGACTTGTTTAGGGTTTGTTCTTGTCTGCATATAGAAAACAAAGTTAAAGTGTCTGTTTATAATCCTCTGACACCTTTGATTTCTTTTTATCTTTATGCCTCAGGTTGTGTAATAGCAGAGCTCTTCACGGAAGGTGTACCCTTGTTTGATTTATCTCAGCTTTTGGCTTACAGAAATGGCCTCTTTTCCCCTGATCAAGTCCTAAAAAAAATTGAAGACCACAGTATCAGAGAACTGGTAAGGATGGACTTCAGAACTAGAACCATCTGTGTGTTCTGTTTGCAGTTTATTTCACCTGCTTCGGTGACAGATTGCTTATTGTTTGGGTTTGGGTTGTGATGTTTTTGTATTACAAATGTCTAAACCTTTGATCTTTCTCTCCCGCTCCCTCCTACTTCTGCCTTTCTCAAGGTCACTCAGATGATCCACCGAGAGCCAGATAAACGTTTAGCAGCTGAAGATTATTTGAAACAGCAGCGTAACAATGCATTTCCTGAAATATTTTACACTTTCCTTCAGCCTTACATGGCCCAGTTTGCCAAGGAGACGTTTGTGTCAGCAGATGAGCGTATATTGGTGATACGTAAAGATCTGGACAACATCATTCACAATCTCTGTGGGCACGACCGCACAGAGAAGGCCGAGGGAGAGACAAAAGAGAATGGGCTGGTTATTCTAGTGTCTGTGATAACTTCCTGTTTACAGACTCTCAAGTACTGTGATTCAAAACTTGCTGCTTTGGAGCTGATTCTTCATTTAGCACCAAGATTAAGTGTAGAGATTCTTCTGGATCGTATTACTCCTTATCTGTTACATTTCAGCAACGACTCTGTGCCCAGGGTGAGGGCAGAATCTGTGAGGACACTAACTAAAGTTCTTGCTCTCGTCAAAGAGGTGCCACGCAATGATATTAATATTTACCCAGAATACATTCTGCCAGGCATTGCACACTTGGCCCAGGATGAAGCCACCATCGTCAGACTTGCATATGCTGGTAAGAGCACATCCAGTCAAAAGTCCAAATCTTGAGCTTTTCTGTATTCTCTTAACTATTTCTGTCAGTAAAACTCGCCAGAAGTCTCACAAGTGACTGCAGGTAATGACACCTCTACTCACATTTCATTAGCCCTGATTGTTTCCCTAAAATGGCCTGATGGAACTGAATAAATACAGAACCAGCTTAAAGCATCTGTGTGTTGCTGGGCTGCAGAGCTGTTTTCCAGCAAAATGAAATTTGATATGCAGGGGCTGAAATTAGAATATTTGCTCTGTAATAGACTGGCTTATACTGTAACAGATGTTTTCTTGAGATGTTATTCAGATGTGTGAGTTCTGCAGGATTCAGGAAGAAGCTTTGTAGTCATGCCCATGTTTGCTATTTGCTACGTACCCTTATTTGCTATGACTAGCACATTTTCAAGTGTGTTGTTTTAGTTTGGGGTTTTGTTTTTTTAGTTATAAATGAAGTTTTCAGTTGATAATGTCTCAGGTTATATCTTTCTTCTGCTTACTAAGTAAATTGATAAAACTACTTACTGAAGACTTTATATACTCAATGAATAGAACCAATTGCTTGTGGTCACTGTGATCAATTTAAATTTCAAACACATCAATGCATTTAAAGGTAGTCTAACGGAGTTAACTTCTGTTACAATAGTGCACTTTTGGAAGTGGTCAGGCTGGTGACTTAAGAGGATTTGGTCTGGGCTGTGGTCAGGCTCCATTGGCACGTTGCTGTCGTTTTGGATGACACTCAGAACGGCTGTTTAAGTGGGACTCCTGCCTTGATACTATTGTTCCTGTGCCAGCAGTGGCCTGACCCATATAATGCAGCCTGAGTTGCTTCAGCAGCTTCCAAATGGTGCAGAACTGTGCCAAATCGTCTGGATAGATACTGACAAATGTTCTAAAAGTGGATTCCAGGGTAACAAGTTGTTATTCCCTAGGATACATGTCCTGGTGTGGTGGCTTGGTGTTATTTTGTTGCCGTCTAGTGTGTGGCAATGTCGGTTAATTCAGGCTATTTGGCCTTTTCATTCTGTCAATTTATTTAGTCCCTAAACTGAGATTAAGCTTCATTTAGGGGTAGTTCTAGAAGAATTAAATTAGCCTTTGTTACACCTAATATCATTAGGATTTTTCCACTTGTTTACATGACAAAAATAATATGTGATTTGATGTACTTAGTAGCTTTGCTGGGGGTCAAGAAAAGTGGGTTGACCAGAGCATCATCCTGTGTAATTTCAGTCCTGTTTGCCCACTGTGACTGGTGCTGTTGGTGGCTATAGTCTCTCTTCAGGGGGATCATCAGTCTGATGTAAATTGGCAAAGTAGAACAATTCTTAACCAAAATGTTTTCCTTTGCAGAAAACATAGCGTTATTGGCAGAAACAGCTCTGAGATTTCTGGAGTTAGTACAGCTGAAAAATCTGAATATGGAAAATGAACCAAATAGTGAAGAAACGGATGAAACATCTCACCCTAGTGATAACTATGACACAGGTAATGCCACTTTTTGCCTGCTTATAATAGCAAATCATGGGCCAAAGCTTCTAGGTAGCACTGATCTATCTCATCTCTCAAAGATTAGCCTTCCTTTTAAATGGGAAGAAAGATTTGCTTGACCAGTATCAAAGTGTGAGTGTTACAGCTTCATGCAGAAACAGACACCTCTTCTGCTCTGAATGTTGTGAGAGACACAAAAGTATATAAATTAGCATGTTTTTTTTCTCCAGAGGTCCTCAAGATATTTGGCTGTGATGGTGGCTGCCTGGTTGCATATCCAGCTTCACTTCCAGCTTGTCTCATAAACAAGTCAGCTGCAAAAACACACCTGTGTTCCAAATACTGCTTCTGTTGGAGTGGGAAGGAGCATTAGCTTTGTAGAACCTGTCAAATTGTACCACAGTCATCGTGCTGTATTTTTCAGTGATTCTTCCTTTTCTGTCTCTGTGCCTCCCAATTCTTGTCTGGCAAAACTAAATATGTGGATGCCATTTGGCAGTAACATTACTGTAACTTTGTATAATAACTAACTCAGCGAATGAGTTAAAATCCTAAGGATGGATTTTCTTTTCCTTTCGCTTCGGAAAGGCACATGGCAATAAGTGAACTGTGTGTCATTTGCAGTGCCTTTTAGTGTTGCATGAATTCTCAGAATAATGCTGGGCAAGTCTTCCTAGCTGGGAAGGTTTTGTGGTTAAAAACAGTAATTTCGCTTCTGGGCTAAGTAGATCAATCTGTAACTAATCAGAATTGGTAAACATCCTGCACATATTCTATTTTGGGGAAAAGGCAATTATCTCTTAACTAGTTGGAGGATGATACTTAAAGATAAATCAGCAATGAATCTACTAAAACCAAATATAAAAGATCCTCTTCAAATTCCTTTATGTAAGGCGTGGGGCACCCAGAATTGCTGAGGAGTGAGAGAGGAAGCTTCATCATATGGGCTGTGTTTCTAGGAAATGCTGTCCCCTATCCCTTGAGATACCTTGGAGATGAAGGAAATAACAAGAAAGAAAGAAGCTTGAGTAGTTCTGTTCTTTTCACCCTTTTAGAAGCCAAGCATGTGAAATTTGAACCCAGGAGGCAGATTTTTCATGTGACTGATAGACAGGGTCATGACAGAAAGCAAATTAGCTGGACTTTTGACTGCAGGCAAATAATAATCACCCCTCAAAATTGGTGCAGCAGTAGCTGAAATTTTTGTGTTGCTTGTTTGAGATCCTGCCTTGTAGTTTTCAATAGTATGCAGTGCATTAGCAGTCTCTTATTTCCATTTAATAGGATTTTTTTTAATTGTGTCATGAAGTAGAAGCCATAGGCAAGGTCATCTTCAAATTTTTCATCAGTATCATTAGGTTAACTACAGAAATCTAATGAAACTGGAAGCACTCGCTTTTTCAAGTGTTCTTATATTCCTCTCTGTATGTATGCTTAATGAAGTGAATCTATCTACCTAACTAAAAACATACTCTTGATCTGTTGTCAGTTCACAAATTTTGAAATTCACAGTCAAATAAACATATTAAAGTTGCCTCAAAGCATTTTGTTTCCTGTGGTAACATTGCGCTGACTCATTCTGATGCTTCTTCACATTTGCATATCACCTACATGTCTAAAATGAGTGGAATCATCTTAGTGGAAGTTGCAACAAGTTTAGAGCAAATTGATCTGGGTAAAAATGTCTCTCATTTCTCTACGCTTTGGTTTTGTCACCACCCCATGCTGAAGTCTTTGGTAAGCCTTTGTTGGAGCTGTTGAGGTTCTGTTGCATGACCAGTTTTACCAAAGTGAGGCATTGTTCAGGATGACCTGTCACTGTAACTGCTTTAGCAGCAGGTGGTACACATGCACACACTGTTTCTCCTCAGCCAAAATGTTCATCCTGTTGTCTCTTGCAGAGTTGCAAGCCTTGCATGAAATGGTCCAGCAGAAAGTTGTGACTTTGCTAAGTGACCCAGAGAATATTGTGAAACAAACACTGATGGAAAATGGAATAACACGTCTGTGTGTGTTTTTTGGACGTCAAAAAGCCAATGATGTTCTTCTGTCTCATATGATCACTTTCTTAAATGACAAGAATGACTGGCATCTTCGAGGAGCTTTCTTTGACAGCATTGTTGGTAAGTGTTTGGTTTTGTCCAAACAGAGTGGAAAGAAAATAATGTAAATAAATTAACAGTTTCCAGGATATGAAAAAACAAGTCATATAAAAGTCCTTTCTCATAAAGGTTTCTAGAATGTATAAGAAAAAAGTTTTTCTGAATTATTGGATGGAAAGGTTTCTTTAGGGAACGAAGATGAAACAATGTAGATACAAATTTTTTGTTCTTTTAGTCCAAGTATTTAATACATGACACTGAGGCATTTAAGTCTAGGGTAGGTTAACATTAAAAAATTGGAATTTAGATGCTTTTTTTTTTCTCTGAGTCTCTGCTACAGCCACTAACTTAAAAAGCTAAATTATGACAAGTGATTACTAGGATTTCTGCAAGCTCTGTAGTAGATCCATCACTTGACATGTGCACATGATCACATTCGCTTCAGTAGATCTGTTCGTGATGAACAGATGAAACAGATCTGTTTCATGATGAAAACTAGGCATCGGTATATGCTGAAGTTGCAACTGGAAAAGGTTTTTTAGTGCCTTTAAACCTCATCTAAAGAATACTTCATAACAATTTAAAAAATCTTACCAATATGACATCAGCTGTTAAGTATAACTAATGCTCCATGTATGTTGGAAATCCACATGACCATTGCTGAGAGTCAGTGCTCAGGATTTGTGGGTCAAGGAAACTTTCCCAGCTACAGTTCCTGAGAGCAAAAATGGTACTTCAGGTGCATGGCAAGCAAAACAATCATGATCAAACTTTCAGTGGGGCCGTTATGGTAGCTACACATTTCATTGTGACTAGAAGCCACAAAATGCTGTGCTGGCAAACTGCCAAGAGGTGATATTGATAACTTACCAGAAATTGTTTAGAAGGAGCAATGGAGCAGCCAAAGCACAGGTCAGAATGTCCTGACTTCTTGCAAAAGATATAAAGAGGCGTGTGAAGCAATTAAGAGTAAAAGTGAAAACATGTAACCTATATTTTTAACTTGTCTCCCAATATCCATTCAAAACATCCACAGAAGTATTCAGGTTAAGTTCTGAAGTTATGAGGTATTTACTTCAAGCATTTGCTTGTCTTTAAAACTGAGCTCTCTAATTGGTATTTAAGTATGTGCAGGCACTGCTGCCTGTGGCTGTGAGCAGATGCCCTTCTGTAGCAGTGGCACTGAGGGGATTTCTCTTACCTGTGCTATTTCTCTCTTTTTCCTCCCTTTTAGCAAAGGGTTGCAAAGTCCAACATTAAGACATGAACAAGTATATTGATTCAAGTCATTACCTTATTAGAGTAGAAGTGATAAGGTTATTTTATGTTTACTCTTAATTCTGATAGGAAGACAGGGTTTTGTGGTGTTTATCAATTTGTTTTGGATTTTTGTGTGATATTTTTATGTTTCAGGTGTTGCTGCTTATGTTGGCTGGCAAAGCTCATCAATACTCAAACCTCTGCTTCAGCAAGGTCTCAGTGATGCTGAAGAATTTGTCATTTATAAAGCCCTCAATGCTCTTACTTGTATGTGCCAGCTGGGGCTCTTGCAAAAGCCCCATATTTATGAGTTTGCTTGTGATATTGGTAAGTTGGAATACTGGAGAGTACCCTGTTTTCCTAGTAAAGAATTAGTACTACATAAAGCTACACTGTCAGCTTAGCAGTCCAGAACAGAAACCTGTAGTTCTGTTTGAGAATCTAAACAAAATGTGGTAAGGACTAACTGCTAGTTGAACCATGTTAGTACTCAGGAGTTTAAAATAATAGTTTTGCTGGAACAAACTGGAAGCATCTTCTCAGATTTTATATAGGCCAGCAGCAAAAAATATTCACTCCAAAAACTTTCTGCCTTAAGATCTTTCCTTGGTCTACATGGCAACCTGCTGTAAAGAAAAAATCCTGATTGCTTCTGGTAGTCCATCAGGCACATAACTTGCAAACACTTACACATTAGCTCTTGAAGGTGAGAGAATTCAGACAGTCGTGATCCTTTCTTATTCTAACACTATAAAAACCCATTAACTCAATACACTCTTGGTTACAGAGTTGGTCTCTCCTTCCTGATTGGGCTTATCAATTTAATTTAGATGTGCCCAAGATCTAACAGCTATTTATGAAAAAAAAATACCAAATAATCTTTTGAGATGTAGTCTGCTTCTTCTTAATGTTGTAGTTTTTCAAATGCACTCAGAATTTGGGGCAGATGATCTGTGATTATGTCTCATGACTAGATACAGTGCCTTGACAACAACTTCTTAAAGCCCACATAACTAGGGGGACTTCTGAGTCTCATAATCTTAAAATGTAAGTAGTGACTCTTCAAGGAAGAGAGAAAGCAGAAGGGAATCAAGTGTTTACTTAAAAAAATAAAAAATCACTGTTTTTAGGATTCACTGTAATTGTTAGAGTGTGGTTGAGATTTATTTTTGCATTAGTCTGTTGCAAATCCCTAGTTGACAATTAGGGATTGAAATGAACAAATAAGGAAAATATGCTTTTTGGCAAGAGCAAGGAAATGGAGCAGCATGAGCACAGTCTAATCCATGAAATAATTTCCTCCATATGAATGTTTTAACCTTGGTGATCTGGAGGAGAGAAGGCTCCTTCAGAATTTGGGAGTAATTCTTTTAGAAGGAAATAACATCACTGCCCTAGGTAGGGTGATCTCCTCTCTCCTATATGAATGATAGATTTTAACAGCCTCTTTTTCTTTCAGCACCATTCCTGTGTCACCCTAATCTTTGGATATGTTATGGTGCAGTTGGATTTATCACTGTGGTGGCACAGTATTTGAATATTGCTGATGTCTACTGCAAGCTAATGCCATACCTCCATCCTTTTATCACACAACCAATAATACAGGTAATACTTCCAATAATATTAATGGGAATATGTCTGGACTAGCCATGATTCTTAAGTTTGTCTTGGCCATGGTCCTGGCTATAAGGACTGGATATACTTTTTTTTTCAATTAAGATTACAGGCAATTATAGATTTTTGATCTCTGCTGGCGGATTTACAGAATGGCCATTGCTTTCCATGTTTTAAAGACTGTTGTCTCAAATTTGTTGCAAAATGCAAAACATTTTACAAAGCCTAAAATCAACAGGTATGTTTTTCATTCAAGCCTTTTCTGCCTTGTTTATAACAAACTCTTGCAATGTTGTGCTAGTTTATAGGAGTCTAAAAGGCATGAGAAGTTGGCTGTGAAACAAGTGGGTTTATGTTCTGTGCTTTCATCTACAAGACCAGTCTGTTAAGTAGTGATTACCATGCTTGTGATTTCACCAGCACAAGTCCTGTGTTTCAGTGCTTTGCCAAGGGTCAGGGCACAATGCTCAGCATGAATGAATTAAGTCATTTACTATCAGTGCATGTCCAGGAATGACCTGCATGATGCTGGTAGTATGATCATATAGCCATCTTTGCATACAACTTCAGGACCTGTAGACTGCACCTCTCAGGTGTTTTAATAGATAAGAAATTATTGCAGTACTTACATTGAGAAATGCATCCTGTGTTTAACATTTTGTTGTAAACCTAGCAGATGAGAACTTCACTATAATAACGTTTTTCCTTGTTTACATGTTCTTTGTGTTGTGTTTTAGGCATTGATTGATAAATTTGTCTTGTTCACTTCCTGCACCATATTAGTATATAAATCTCCCTTCTTCATCTTAGTATACAAATCTTTTCTTTGCTACGCAACACTATATTTAGCAAGCAAGTATTGGGTAATCCAATTAAGTTGGATTGTAATATTAAGTCCCCACTCTGGACTCTGAAGTTGTTTTCCATGTAGACAGCAAGCTATGAGAAGCACTTTATAGGAAAGAGGGAAAGAGAATGCAGAAAGTCTGACATGACCAACGCACATCTTATTTTCAAGAAAGGAGACAAGTTGAACCTAGATGATTTGTACAAGTTACATGGCTATCATCATGTTGACTGGTCTGTTGTTTTGAATTGCAGGTAGACAAAGAAATAGTCCTGTTAAGTGTACTTAAGGAGCCTGTCAGCCGTTCCATATTTGATTATGTCTTAAGATCAAAGGATATCACAAGCCTCTTCCGACACCTCCACTTGCGTCAAAAGAAGAGAACTGGAGCTCTCTCTGAGTGCCCACCCCCAGAGGACCCTGCCATTGCACAGCTGTTGAAGAAGCTTCTTTCACAAGTAATTGGGTTTTATTTGTAATTTAGAAGTCAGGCTTGAGGCTCTTGGGCTCTGTACACCTCCACAAACCCTGACCTTACAGTTACTGCTGTGAGAGACTCCCAGTTCTGATCCTCCAAGCCATTAACTTCACTGATTTCAGTATATACCTGTGGGACAAGTTGTTCAGAACTTAAAGATTTTTAAAAGATCTGCTAAATATAGAGACATACAAATACCACCTTAAGTCTTTAAAAAATGGCTGTAGGTCTTTAAACCTCCAATGCATCCATGATGTGGCAGCATTGCAGAGCATTGCTGGATTAAGTGCATTGTGCTGGATAAAGGAGGATGTATTTGTCAAAGTGATAGACATATGTGCCAAAAGCAAATGGAGCTGGAAAGTCTTGAGGCTTATGTGTGAAGACAGGAACATAAAGAATCACCCACCCAAAGCAGTGAGAGCTGGAAAGAGAAAAGACTGTAGCTGTGTGGAGTTTTTCCCCACTATGGCTTGGGGGCTGTAAGCATGGTCTAGGTGGCAGCTAAGCAGATTGCACCAGACAGTGATCCAGCATTAAATTCTCTTCTGCCCTTTCACTTTTCCTTGCCCCATTCCTTAGGAGGAAAGATATTCTTACACTGCAGTAGCTTAACTTATGTTTTGTGTGAGCAATGGACTAGATGCTTTGAATTCTGGGGATGTGCTCTTCTGCACTTCTGAGCCAGTCATTAATTTTACTGCTTCTTAAATCTTCATGCCTTGATGCATGTTATTGTTAAAAGAGAGTAATATTACCTTTTCTTTTATTCTGTAGGGGATGACTGAGGAGGAAGAAGACAAACTGTTAGCACTGAAGGATTTTATGTTAAAATCTAATAAAGCTAAAGCCAATATTGTGGATCAGAGCCACCTGCATGACAGCAGTCACAAAGGGGTGATTGACTTGTCAGCTCTGGGAATAACTGGGAGACAAGTGGATCTTGTTAAAACAAAGCAGGATTCTGATGACAAACGTGGTTAGTATATTTTGTGATCTATATAGTTGAAGTATAGCCTTCCTTTCAGGGCGTTCTCAGTAAATGAGCCTACATGACTATCATCATCCTTACTGAGTTTGCAATAGGAAAATTACTGCTTCTGTTTGAAATGTGAGGTGGTGAAATGTTCTCTGATCATTGAAAAATTGGGATTATTTTTTCCCCTGAGAATATTTTAAATTATTTTGACTGCATGTGCAGTTGTTCAGCTGGTTGTGACAAACAGGACTCTGGTGATTCATGGCAATAGTGTAATTGTTGAAGGCTACAGATCTGCTCTGTTTCCTCTCAACAAGTGCTAAGCTCTTTAACTGTGAAAATCCTAGGTGTTTTTTTGAGGTAGCCTGCAGAAAACTGAAAACTCCTCAGGCTGGCATTGAGGAGTTGCCAACTGTTGCTCACCCAAGTACATGCTTTTTGGCCCTAGGGTTCTTCAGCTTCTCATCCACTCCCATTTTACTTTTTTTTACCTGCTTCTCTTGCAGCTCAGAAAACCTCTTACCTTGTTCAGATGTGAAAACCACCTGCTGCTAACTATTCCAGTTCTCTATATCCTCAAAATTCTTCTTTACCAGACAGTTTGAGCTTCCTCTTTAGTCTCTCAAGCTTGTAATTCCCTCCTCTATAACATCACTCGTAGGTTCTGTGTTTTTACATATAAAATACAGAAATATCTGTAAAGCCTGTAGCTATTAACATCTTATTTCCAGAATTAGGGTGTTTTGCATATAATTATAAAGGAAAGTACAGAACTATAGGATTTTTCATTTTTTTTGAATCCTTGAATCATGAGTCAACATGATTTAAAACTTAGTGTAGATGATGTCTATACTTGAACAACAAGTTCAAGTGTTGACTTTGCTTCACCCAAAGCTGTTACCCTTAAAGTCTTTTTGCCTTTAATTTTTCTTCACTGACTTTGTCCAAATTTAATTTGTCCCATGTTTTTCTTTGTCTGTCTATATTTCACAGTTCTAAGTGATTCTAAAGGAATGCTGAAAATGAATAGATTTCCTATTTAAAGAGATAACATACTTGAATCTACAGCTGATGTTGCAATTGATGGAAAACTGATTAGTATTAGACACTAACCATGATTTGCCTACTGTGTTGCTACAAATTTATTTTTGATGTCCCTGCTCATTGCAGGATGGTTGGACTAAATGACCCAAACCTTTCCTAGATTCTATAAGAAAAAATTATCATATGCTGGAGTCTAATCCTGCAACCTTCTAGATGTAAGCTTTCCCTCTAGTGAAGTGATTTATTAAATGAGTCAGCTATAGGATCAAAAAAATGTGAACACACGTGGCACGTGCTTTGTTTGGTTTCCCTCATAAACGCCTGTCAGCTGATCTCCAAACATAGCAGTAGGGTTTTCTCTGAACATAAATAATGATCTGGCATGTAAACATTAGATTTCCATGTAGTCTCAAAGTAATGACAATCCTGAGTGAATGTTGTCATGGTAATGTTGGGGTGTGTGGTTTTTTTCTTCTCCTCCCACCACCTCCTTCCCTCCCTCCCTCCCTCCAAACCACATATAGCTAGAAAGCATGTAAAACAAGATTCAAATGTAAATGAAGAATGGAAAAGCATGTTTGGGTCCCTGGAACCAACAAACATCTCCCAGCCAATATCCAAAGGACATGGGCAAACTACTGATCCTGAAGCCATCCAGGCTGGGAAACCACTTCGTTCAGAGTCCTCAGCTGGCATTTGTGCCACTTTGTCATCCTCTCCGCAGGTATACTTGAAAAATACTATGTTCTCATTTTAAACTAAAATTATTTAGTTGTTTTAAAGTCAAGTGGGACTACAGAGATGTGATGTTCTTGTTTTGTTTGGAGGTTTTTTGACACTGGCCATGCTGTTGGCTGGTGTCTTCTTCAGCAGAGTTGCTGACTTTCAAGTTGTTATTTTTAAAGTAGGAACTGAGAGATGACTGAAGTAAGTTTAGTCCCTCGAACAGAAGAGCTTCATTAACAAATAGATGCTTTGCATGAAGTGATGGGGCTTTGTGAATTAGAAAATTATTATGTAAACTTCTCTGGCAGTCAAGACTTTTTCCTCAAATTGCATGCCCTGATACATGTTGTGAGGAAGAGATATCATGGTTTTAACTTGGAAATCACAGCAGCATTTAGACATCCTGTACCTGTAATACTTAGTACTGGCTAGAGAAGGATAGGCTGGGAGTTCTGCAGGCCGTGTAGGCATCTCTTGACACTGCACAGTTTTTTGTTTTGCTTCTAGTTGGAGATTAACTTCTGCTAGCTTTAAATGAGTGTGTCTACTGTGAACTATAAGGAAACACTTCACACTTGGGTTTTTTAAAGACCAATGTAAACGAATTTGAGAGCTAACCTTTAGTTCTCTCAGTCTTGAGAGCAATAACTGCCTCTGTAATAATCACGTTAATAGGTGTGCACAGCACATTACATTTTCTTTAGATAGAATACAGAACAGAGTAAGCAAACAGGGTAGAATAAGAGAATGGTAATCTTTTATATAAATAATAACTTTTACTACTTTTAATTGTCTTCATGCAAGCATTAATTTTTTAATGCTAATTCATTGCTAATTGATTCAATAAGAAAGATTTTTTCCATTTTCATTCACTGTGTGTGACCCAGAAATCTTATGAGGAAGATTTATGTGTGGAATGTAAGGCATATATTTTTAAGGGCTGATTTCTTACAGGCATCTGATGGAGCAGTTGTCCAGCCCAGGAAGCCAACCCTGCAGGCCCTGAGCAGCACATTGTCCCCAGCTGCACACCAGCTGCGCATCACCACCTGCAAAACTGAGCTGCAGCAGCTGATCCAGCAGAAGAGAGAGCAGTGTAATGCAGAGAGACTTGCCAAACAGATGATGGAGAATGCTGAGTGGGAGAGCAAGCCTCCCCCTCCAGGTACATCACAGGCCACTGAGGTTATTAGATAAAAAAATATATATAATATACGTATAATTTGAGTCAAGATATCATGCTTTCATGGAAAAAATGCAAAGGATGAGGAAAAGAGGGAGTTCTTAATTGAGGAAATGTGTTCACTGTGCAGAACATTTATGACCTAGTGTCTAATTTAGGATTGAGCAAGTAGGCTTTTGCCTTTAATATTTAAAATGCCTTAACACTGTTATCAGTGCTGTCTGTACTTTGCAGTTGTAATGACTGTATCCTGATGTAGCTGTTAGTGGATGGATCTAGGGGGACTTGCATGTTCCTAACGAGGTTGTGGTTTTGCTTTCCCTGTAGGCTGGCGCCCCAAAGGGTTGTTGGTAGCTCACCTTCATGAGCACAAGTCTGCAGTGAATCGCATCCGGGTCTCTGATGAACACTCCATTTTTGCCACTTGCTCAAATGATGGCACAGTGAAGGTCTGGAACAGCCAAAAAATGGAAGGAAAAACCACTACAACCAGGTAGTTTAAAAACCTGTGGTATTTGGGGCTGTGATTTTAGAGTGAAAAAAAAGTAGAGCAGGGAGCAAAATATGAATCACTTGTGGGTGTGCTGGAAATATCAGTAAGGAGATATATTGGTGTTCCTTTCGCCTTGCATCTAAAATATTAGATTGCTGTTTCAATTGGTTAATTAAAAAAAATGCAAAGGGATTGCTTTGTAGCCATAATAATTACAGGCTTTTTGATTTCATTTTTGTACATATATAAATGTATTTTGGTGTTGTTGTTTAAAGCCAACACTGGATTTTTTGCTTTCTCATTTTGGAACAGCTAGAAAATGTTATTTTCAGAGCTCTCTCAAGAGCCCTTGGTTTTAAGCAGGTGTTTAAGAGAAGTAATTTTTTTAAGTGCACCAAAAATAACCTCTTTTTTCCTCTCCCCCTATTTCTCTCTGTACTGTTTAGATCAATTTTGACATACTCTCGGATTGGAGGACATGTAAAGACACTTACATTTTGCCAAGGCTCACATTACTTAGCTATAGCTTCAGATAATGGTGCCATCCAGCTTCTTGGTATTGAAGCCTCAAAGCTCCCTAAATCTCCTAAAATTCATCCAATACAAAGCAGGTATGTACTTAAAGTGTTTAAATCTCACCACACACAGAGCTCAAGCTGTTAGTGTGTTCCTCAGACAGAGCCCTAAATTTGCTCTAGGCTTCCCACTGGCTGAGCCCAGACTGTACTGGAAGGCTGTAATCCATGTTCTTATCCTGCTTCATAAAGAAGGGTTGAAAGGCAACTGTGCAAAGCTGGCCATTCTTAGCTATAGGATATTTGTACTTCCTGTGTCACTGAACACATTATGAGCTTGAAACAGCCATTCTGAATAGCTCTCAGTTGTTTCATTTATGTACTGGGATTGGTTAGTTCCTTTGTTACAATCTTAATACTTATGAAGTGGTTTTGAAGGTTCTTTTGGAGGTCATTAGATAAATGTTTACAGATGTACAGCATGTGATGTGGCCTCAAACCTGCAATTTTTCCTCTGAGGCTCTTAATAAGTTGGTAGAGATATGGGTAATGGGATACTATTTAGGGGAATCTTTGGGCTTGGCTTAGCTCTTTCTTACCTCCATATGAGTAGTGTTTGTATATTTGTCACTGAAACTACAGCTTAATCTTCCAGTTTGAGTGAGAGATATGTCCAGGCCTCAGACAGTACTCACAGTACTGCTGGTGGGGTCTCACAAGTGTGGAGCAGAGAGGGAGAATCACCTCCCACAACCTGCTACACACACTTTTGTTTCTTCTGTTGTGGGTGGCTTTTTAGGCTGTGAGCACCCATTGCTGGATCACGCTGAGCTTCTTCTCATCAGCCAACACCCCCAAGTCTTTCTGCTCAGGGCTACTCTCAGTGTATTCTCAACCCAGCCTGTATTTGTGCTTGGGATTGCCCTGACCCAGGGCACAGAGCTCTGTTTATGTTTGCAAAGGGCTGCTGACAGCCTTGCAGGACCTATCAACAGAGAAATTGGAGAGAGCATAAACATCCATTGTACTAAAATCAGAATGCTGTTTCTGGCAGATTCCTTAAGAAATGACACAAAGAGGAAAAAGCTGCTCAGCATAAGCTGTGGGAAGAAGTCTTAAACTTGGAGAGAGTCATACCTGTGTCTAAATTAGTTTATTCTTCTAACCCAGGTCATTAGATCTGAAGGATGATGGCTGTGTGGTAGATATGCATCACTTCAATTCAGGAGCCCAGTCAGTACTGGCCTATGGAACAGTTAATGGATCTCTGGTTGGATGGGATTTGCGATCCAGCAGCAACGCTTGGACCCTGAAACATGATTTGAAGTTAGGCCTCATAACTTCATTTGCTGTGGACATACACCAGTGCTGGCTGTGTATTGGTAAATATGTATTTCTTGTTAGTTTCTCTCTTTTCCCTGCCCCCTCTTCCTTATGGTTTGCTCTTACAATAACTACAGCTCAAGCTTTTGCTTGATCTGATTTTACTAGCATATGCTTTTCTCAAACAAGAAGAGAGAAATATCTTCTCATCTGTTTTTGGGAAGCATTCTGCCAGCTAAGTACTTGTGGCTGAGGGCCATCTCCCTAGGAACAGAGCACAAAGATAAGGACAAAACCTCATATATTTATCCCTCTGACTAAGGGGAGCTTTTTCTCTCCAGGAACAAGCAATGGTACCATGGCATGCTGGGATATGAGATTTCAGTTACCCATATCCAACCACTCTCATCCTTCCAAGGCCCGGATCAGACGCCTGCTCATGCATCCTGTCTATCAGTCCTCGGTAATAGCAGGTAAAAGATGTCTTAAACTTACCTCACAATTGCTAGAGGTTGTGATTAAAGCAGCTTTTCTTTCAGCTTCTGCTTCAAGCCCTGGTGGGGAGTTGAAAAAAAGTAGGGTTTGGCCATTGTCAAAATGACAGCCTTTACAATTCTCATCTTCTGAGCATTGCAACTCTCATGAGGGGCCCTCCCTGTGTGTTGTCTGCCCCATCCCTTTTTAAGGACAAAATGTAACAAAAGATTAAATTCAAACTCATGTAACAAAAGATTAAATTCAAACTCAAATTCGTTGAATCTGATGGGAAATCTGCCACCACCTTCTGTACAGCAGAGACTGAATTCCATTTCCCCCTTCAATCTATGCCAGCTGTGTCATGGGACTTGAAACTTTTGGAAATATCCAAGATTGCTCATGTGATATGCTTACAGCTGCTTTATCCTCACTGCATGTGGCACTGTCATAGACTTTTATATATTTGTGTCAGGAACACATTCTGAAATGGACAAATACCTTAAACTAATCCTAAAATAGCAAAATTTATCAAGTTTCTGTAAAATGAGGGTAATTTGAGATTCATATTTTGCTTACTTCTTAAGCTTCACTTCCTATTTTGAGTTATTAACTACCCTGGGAGATAAAACAAATTTCTTGAAAAAACATACAAATAAAGCAAGCTTCACTGTGCTTTTTAGTTTGTTTCCTCCCTGTGGAAGACTAAATGAATGACAAAGTTGATAATTTTGGATTATTATTAAAAAGTCCTTGCCTAGTCCAGCTAGGTTTCTGGGAGGCTTGTAAGCAATCTCTTGAACAGAATTTTTACCTGTCCACATGACTGTGGAACTTCATTGTAGTTATTGAACTCTGTAACTTTGGTTAGTTTTCTTACCTGCATAGGAGTATTCTCCAAAGTCGCTGATGACTATGCTGAACAAGCCATCTATCCTTCTCGAAGAAGGCTGAGAAGTTATCTAGGGAGGAAACTGAAGGTTTTATACATTTTAAAAAGGGTTGGGAATTAAATCAGGTTTCCTTTAAACTCTTTTAAATCAGGCACTTTTAGTTATAGTGAAGCTGCTTTCAAGCAATAAAACCAAAGTACCAAAGCAAGACTAACACAAATGTTGAAGGGAGCAAACAAAGAATGTCTCTGTGTCTTACCCTCTATGTGATGTCAGTAGAGCAAACAGCAAGAGCCAACCAACCTGTTTTGTACTTTTTGCACTGGCTTTTATCTTTCCTGTAGCTGTTCAAGGCAACAATGAAGTCTCCATGTGGGATATGGAAACTGGTGATCGACGCTTCACTCTGTGGGCCAGCAGTGCACCACCTCTTTCAGAACTGCAGGTCTGGTCTCTTTCTTTTCCAGTTTCTCTTGTCTAGCCAGGATTAGAACAACCTTAGACTCCATGCTGTGCATTGGTACAGAACTTGCCCTGGGATTCATTTTGGCACCATAACTGTTTTACTTGTCAGAATTAAATCCACTTTGTAAAACAGCAGTGTAACCTGAATCTTCATTGGTACCTTCCACTGTCTATGGAATGTACTTGTAACATTCACTTGTTATACCCATTCAAGTTCTTAGAAAACCAGTGAGCTGGTCAAGCTTGTAAAGATTCTGAGAAAGCAAAAATTCGTGTGGCATCTTGTACTTATTTTTACTTGCTCTTCCTGGGGCTATGCATACTTCTGTAAGCATCTGCTCTTTTACACACTCTTTCTGTAATATAATGCCACTACTACACTTAACTGCTAGTTTAAAGCATGAAATGGCCCTTCTTCAAGGACTTAATTGGGAAAGGAGCAATCTGGAATATCACTCACAAATACATAGACAAAAATTAATACATCTGCTTCTATAAATGTTGTAAATGCATATCTGGAATCTACTTAAACCGAAGTTTGTATGTGCTACAAGGATTGCAGGTTGAGTGCACTTCAGTCCTGCCCTTTTTTACACAGGGAACTCCATGATCTAAGATAGTTTTCTGTTGTAGTTTCTGTTTTCAGATAATATATCTGTCCTGTAATGCCTTCATAGCCTAAAAATGTAAGCATCCATGTGCTTTTCAGTAGGATTTGCCTGCCTGATTCTTTTAAAAATAATCTCTCATCATTGAGAATGTAATTTCCAAGGTTCAAAAAAAAAAGAGGATTACAGAGGGTTAACTCTGTTGCATTGCTCTGTAAAGTGTAAGGGAGAATTTACATTAATATATTAAGATGTGGCCCATTAAAGTGACTTGGCATTTTCCAGAAAGATTTGGAAACTGGGTGGATGAATGTGGCAAGGAATGCATTCCCTTTCTGAAGCATGGTGACAGCTATTGCTGATAAGTTATTTTTATATATCCTTTTTTCCTGCTAGCCTTCTCCTCACAGCATCCACGGAATATACTGTAGTGCAGCTTCTGGTAATCCCATATTACTGACAGCAGGCTCAGACATGAAAATAAGGTAATCAAACTAAGCAACTTTCTTGTTTGTCAACCTCCCCTCCACCCCTACTGCTGTACTAAATTTTACCAAGTGTTGCCTAAGTAATCTCTAAGAAGCCAAAACAAAAATAGTGAACATGTATTCATTGGTAAACATCAGTGAGCTGAGGAAATTGTTCTCAGCAAAAGGACTGCAGAACTTGGTGTTCCTCTGAAACACAATGTGTACTCTGAAACACAGTGTGTATCCTTCTATAAAATTCTTCATGGGCTCCATGACAAAACCAAAAAAAATAACTCACGTATGAGCTTGATATGAGTGTAGATTTCTCTGCATCACTCCCTTCTACTAAGTGTAGAAAGCAGACAGCATTTGTGCCCACTCATTTTCATCATAAGAGCAAGACCACTCTTAAGTAGCTGTTTTAAGATGAGAAAATTGAACATCTCACCTTAATTTTGTTTCTTCATGTTTAGGTTTTGGGATCTAGCCTACCCTGAGAGATCATATGTTGTTGCTGGAAGTTCTAATTGTCCATCTGTTTCCTACTACAGAAAGATAATTGAGGGCACAGAGGTGGTTCAGGTATTTTGCTTTGTTTGATGGACTCCTATTCTGCTTGCTTTTGGATGGCCTTGTGGATTATATTGATTGGATGATGTCTTTAATTATAACTCACTCACTTTGTGTGGGTGCTGTCAACATTACATTTTCGGGCAGTTGGGAAGAAGTTACTTTAGAAGAAAAACATCATTTGTTTTTGACAGAATTGGACCACCAAATACTACTTACATGCAGAAGCCAGAGTCATATGTTTCTTTTGGGATATTGAAATTTAGACTTCTAAAACTTTTGGCTTTGATCAGTGTTTGGAATGTCTTTTGAGCAAGGCAATGTGAGATGAGCTGCTACCAGAATAATACAGTACCTGCATGCTGAAGTTTTTGTTACATCCTTCAGAGTGACTTTGGGAACTGGCAGTGTTGCAAGTTGTTAAATAGCACAATGTTTTGTTTCAGCTCAACAAATTGAGTGCTACTTCAAAGGTGACTAAAACAAGTCACTAGGGGTCTACCCTAGTAGAGTTTCTTCTCAAACTTCTAAATTACATTCATGCTATTGAAGCAGTTTTTATAAAAGCTTTGGGAAGCCAAGATGTATGCATTCCTATAACTTTTTTTTCCCCCATTGGAATATCTAATCTTAGTGTAATTGAAATAAATATGAGAAAACACCCATTTTTTACCTAATCAAAGAGCTGTAATGTCAGTTCAGATTAAGACTTAGGCTTAAGGTGTGTAATGAAAAGAAATTAAACAAGGAGTAATCCTGAGAAAACCGTCAGAGGGTGTGAGGTTGTATGGCTGGGCATTTTTGTTTGATTGATTTTTTTGGTGGAAGAGGTTTTGCGGTCCTCTTACATTGACAGCCTAATATTTACCCTTCTGTAAATAGTATTTCTCACTTTGTTTTTATACAGGAAATTCAGAACAAGCAAAAGCTGGGGCCCACTGATGAGACCCCTCGGAAGGGTCCGGAGTCTCTCCCAGTTGGGCATCATGATATTATCACAGATATCGCGACTTTCCAGACCACACAAGGGTTTATAGTCACTGCGTCAAGGGATGGGATTGTTAAAGTGTGGAAATAAAAATTGTACTAATATATACTATGTAAATATTTGTAATAAAGAAATAGTGTTATAATGAAGTTTTCAAGGACTGTTTCCAGTTAATGGAATGGACTTTAAAAACTATAAAAGTGATGATAAAATCAGTTACCTGTATCCTACCACCCTGTTGGCACTTCCTAATTACTTCTTATATTAAAGCTTTTTGGTATCCATAGCATTTCCTTGAAATATCAGGGATTCTATGAAGTCACTTAGCTTGGTTTTGACTACATTGTTCTTCAAGAACCTTTCAGAAAATTATTTAAGGATGTCCCACATGACACATTCTAAATATGCACAAAACAAAGAGCTGGTGTCTAACTGCTCTTGTGTTGAATCTGAGAAATGAAATAAGAACCAGTGCACTGATGTCCCTGTACATTCTAATAACTACAATAAAGTCCACTTGACCTTCCCTGTTTGGTATTTGGGTTTCTTTACATCCGTGGTTCCACTGCAGTGATTCCACAGTCTCAGCTGCCAGAGCCATTGGGCTGTTAATTGTCATCTGAGATCAGCTTCACGTTGTGTCAATTCTCAACTCTCCTTTGACAGTTGTGTCCTCGATCCTCAGCTGTGCCTTGCATCCAGCTTACTTTGAACTTGAGTCTAAGGCTAAGCTCTGCTGTCCTGGGGGCCTAAAGCAGCACCACTGGGATGGTGTTCTCCGTCATTCAGTAGGGATGTTAAAAATAGCCAAAACATGGCTTTCAGCAGGAAGTACTTTTTCATCATGAAATGTTCATGCGAGACGGAGTTCTAAATGTCAGACAGGGGCAGTAAATGTTCTCACCACTCTCACTATCTGATCCAGTTTTTCAGATTTCCAAATCCTTTTCAGACATAAGCTCTACTAACATTCCTTACCTGCAGTGCCAGATACTACTTTTCCCCCTAAAACAGGTGATTGACCCCCTCTGCAAGGATGGACTCAGAAGGTCACTAACAACAAACAGCACTGACTCGTGTTTCTTGAGCATAGCTGGAAGTAAAATAGAAGCCTACTTCTCTACAAAGTATCTGATAGAAGCAGGGAATGCTCTTAATGTGTGAGCTGGGTTGTTTGAAGAGACAACACATGAAATAATGACTTGTTTAAAAATTCTCAGAATTCAATGGAAAAAGACTGCCTGCTTTTCCCTAGTAAGTGCCTTACTTGGATAATTTAGTGTAGGAGACATTGCCCCAGGTGTAACAAAAGAGGAAGTGAGCTCAAGAACAGTGTGACATTTCTTTGCAGATCTTATCATTGCTGCTTCCTGTTAGGCTGAAAAAGTTTTTTCCTTGCTTTGTGTAGAGGAGCTGGTGCTGTCCCTTTATGTTGTATGAATTCATAAATAAGGGAGGTTTTCTCAGTCCACTTGTATTGCAGAGCAGCAAGGAGGAGGGTGGTAAGTCAAGCTTGTTCTCCTGTTGTATCCATTTGGTGTACAGTTCCAAACAGGTCCTTACACACCTGGTGAAGGGAATCACCTCTTTGGCTGCATTGCTTGGTTAATGGTTCTGCCCACTGACAAAATAGTTTGATGAAAGAAGCAGATCAGGTTTCATTTTCAGGTGTTATAATCCACTGACACCATATGAAACTTATTTTAAGTAGTATAAAATGCACAGGACACTTGAATGCTGGGTATAGTATTAAAAAGAATTTGCAATATAATTTTATCTCCACAGTGTTAAAATAATTTCTAGTCATCATTAAAAAGTCATAAACTAGGGTAAGCAATGAACCATCATAACCAGTAAACTATGTCTGAGTGAGGCTTTTGCCCATATATAGTAATGTTGTGGAAGAAAAAAATAATCATGTCAATTTTTACAAGAAATCTCATTGGGCTTCAATGGGACCACTTGTAGGGAAATGAGCTTTGGCACAGCCTTGAGAAATGTCAGTACTGCCAAGCAGCACAACAGTTACAGTTTCAGTAGTTCCTCTATCTGTGATGTTATGTTTCTTAAGAGATGGCAGTCTGTTAATAATATCTAGATCAAATACGAAGGGTTTTTTTTAATATATTTTAGGTGAGCATAGACATTGTTGATTTGAATGCCTGTGTAACTGAATTTATGTAAGTGACCTGCTAATCAGAATCAGTTAGGTTGGAAAAGATCTCTGAGATCATCAAGTCCAACCTCTGATCAGTCACCACTTTGTCAACAGGCCATTGGCACTGAATGCCATGTCCAGTCTTTTCTTGAACACCTCTAGGGATGGTGACTTTACCACTTCTCTGGGCAGCCTATTCCAATGTCTAATCACTCTTTCTGTGAAGAAATTCCTTGTAATGTCCAGTCTGAACCTCACCTGCTACAGCTAGAGACTATGTCCTAGAGCTACCAGAGCTTATAGCAGCTAGGAACAGTTCCTTTCTTTTAGAGAAAACTGTTTCTGCATGTCATTGTAGAAATATAGTATATCTTCTGCTCAGTTTCAACTTTATTTGGTAATCTTTGTGAGTCATGTATTTGGAGTTTTATTGTATAAAATTTTTTACCTAACAAATTCTGATCCTGACCACACACTATGAACCCATTTAATCTTAAGGTCAATTCCAGGTCTACCCAGTCACATCTAGAAGGAATATATTCCCCAAAGTTTATAAATTATATTTTAAAATACAGCATTCTCACCAAATGTTAATCAACCTTTCACTGGAACTTAGGTTGATAAAATGGATATCAAATGGAATAGAAAGCAGTAATGTGGAATTCCTCCATGGGTGCAGAGCACAAGGTTGAAAGAGAAACAAATGTAGTAAAAGTCAGAAATACACTCATCTGGTGAGGAGCCATGAATCCCTTCAGGACTCAACACAGCCAGCAATTCAAGGGAGTAATCCAAATTATGAGGTAGACAGAGAACACAGGAGTTTATACAGCCCTATAAGAAATGGCAGGATAATGTTAAAAGCATGACTTGCAAAAAAACCTTATAAATGTCCAGTTTGCTGTACTTCAGGACTGCAGTATTTAATATTGTATTTGTGGTGGGATCTGGCTGAAATACACAGCTATTTCTGCATCATTCACTCAAAAAGGTTTCTGTTGGCATCCTCACCACATTACCAGTATTATGTCCACTTGAGGATCTCTGGTAGTTCAGGTTTTTGTGGCCTCTGGGATGTGTATTGCTGTTACAGGACTCTGAGAAGCAGACCAGGCTGTGGACAGCCAAGGTGTAGGAGACAACGACTGGCTCCTACAGGCAAGACATTGTATCTGATTTTGGTGACATTGCCTATTACAATTATAATTTCTTTCATTTTTAAAATATTTGAGGTGTAACTTCTGAGTGAAAGTCAAAGGTAAACACCATATCAGTGGGAGGAACAGAGTATGCTGGCATACCCAAACCAAAAGCAGAGTTACAATCCAAAAGGATTAATAAAACTAGTCATTTTTCTCTCATGTTTAATACCATTTTGACCCACAGACCCACAATAAACTGCACTGAGACTGATCACATGGAAAAATGTTGCTGGATCACAGTCCAGGAAGACAGTGAGGTCTTCTCTGGTGTTGCCTGTAGTCCCAAACTTTTAAAATCAGAGCTGGATTATTTAAGCCTAGGAGCATCTTTTAGATCAGGGTAAGGAAAAGACAAACATGCTGCACTACTGCGCTGTAGACATGAAAAAGGGGGAAAAGAAAACAAAAATATATTCAATAATATTTATCAAAACCCTTATATCTTATAGAATATTGATCTACTAGTGGCATGGATTTTTCAACTTGTTCCCTGTAACAAGGAAAACTTCTGGCTAAATGGAAGTGCTGATTTACAATTTAGGACATGTCTTTATTTTAATATTTCTCAGAGTATCAATATTGGTTCAGTCCCTGTTCTCCTTCCCAAACCTAGAGAAATTGCAGATAAAACTTAGCAATTTCATCAATATTTGATCAAAAGAATTTTGTAACTCAGGAGCTTGGTGTTTCACCTGCAGTTCAAAACACATTTCAAGCATCTGGCTAAACCAGTCCCAAAGTCTGAAGTGCAAAACTGTCTTAGGAATTTTGCACAAAGATACAGGTCATTTTGTACAGAGGCAGAACTGAGATTCAGTGGGTTCAGTGGGAATCATTTGTAGCTCCTTCAGGAAAGATGGTCTTAAACTAAAATTATACCACATTGCTGACAGTTACAATTAGACAAGTTTTGGTGAAATATTTAAAAGAAAGACAAGTGGAGTGGAGAACGGATGTGAAAGGGCATGATATTTGCAGTGACGTTTCCTCTGGGTTCATGTCAATAGAAGCTTTGTATCCTCAGATTAGGCCTGGAGCAGAGCTTGGCAAAACTTTAAAGGGAGGCTGAAGCAGCAGAATCCCATCAAAAGAAGGCATGGATTTTCTTACCAGAAAGGCAATTCCATCTGTGCTAAAGGAAATTACAGAGGCTGCAAAGGTGGAGAGCACAATCATGAAAGACTCCATTTAACTGCCATAGTGATGATGATGACATCCTACTGCTGTGTGACATTTAAGCAAGGATAATGTTTTCAGTTAACACATTCACAGTAGCATGTTGAAGACTGGTATGAGGTAAAGGAAACCTTTCAAAAGTCATAAGTTACACTAAAATGGAAAACACAGAAAAATAAACTTTGGAAATCGTTTGTAAAATACAACATAGAAAGGCAAAATATATTCTCAGCAAAACATTCTTCAAGATGTAAAAACAAATAATAAATTCCTTTCCAAATATATTGGGAATGAGAATCTTATTGTTTGGTCAATAATTGAGGAACGTGTAAAAAAAGATTTCAAATAAAACAAGGCCGTGGCAGATAATTAGATGGGTACTTCGCCTGTGTTCACCATGGAGGAATTCAGGGGGGTTCCTATGCTAGAATCCTCTCCCTTTTCTGCACGTGTATGTAATGTGCCACAGGATCCCTCTGACTGAAACACCTGCCAGGTTGGTAGGAGAGGTTTCAGTCAGTAGTAAATTGCCAAGAGCAGAAAATTCTCATCTAAAAGATTATATATTTTAAAGGGCATCAGGAATTAAACAGCCAAACTGCTAACTATGGTTTGGAGCCTCTTGCTTAAAACTGCTCTAGTATTAAAAAGGTTCAACTGGCAGAATTCACACCAGATCTTTTAGAAAAATCCTGGGGAGTTTTGGAACCAGTCTAATATATGCAGTAGGCAAACTATTATGAATAATAAAAAAAAAGCATAATTGGTAAAGACATCAGTAAATGTCCTCTATTAAGGAGGAATCAACATGTAAGGTGGAGTCTTTTATCATAAGCTTATCTTTAAAAGGATTGCTAGCCATGTGAACAGTACATGTCTGGCTGATTGTTTTGCTTTTCCAGAAGGCTTTGGGCAAATGCCCCAATGAAAGTCTTCCAAAAATAATTAATGTTGTCACCTGATACAAAATATTCCCACAGATTAACACTGTTAAAGACAGTTGTTAAATTAAATACTATTTAATACTACTTAAGACACAATATGTGATACCACGAATAGACCAGTTTTCGCAGTGAGGTAAAGCTATTAGTAGAGATAGATGACCTCTGTTTGTATAATGTTTATCAATGACTGAGAAAAGAGAAAGGAACAGCAATATGCCCAAAGTGGCTGAAGACAGTAAGTTACTTGGGGCAGTAGGAACAAAAAAAAGTGGCTGCAAAAATTTTTGTATAAGGATTTCATTATGGTGGATGGCTGAACAATCCCATATAAAATTAAATTTTTTGTTGGTAAAAATGGTATACATGATAAATACAGCCCACTTTTAACTTAGTTTTTATAACGAAGAGTCCTGAATGAGTCCTGAATACATAGTCCTAATCAGGAAAAAAAAAGTTGGAATTACAACAAACAGTCCTATCAAAAGATTAACTCAGTATTGATCCAGAAGTTAAACAAATGTTAGACATTACAAGGGAAAGAATTGGATAATACACCAGTGAACAAATCCATGGTGCCCTCTTACTGTGAATAATGTGTGTAGCACTTCCCCTTAATAATGAAAATATATATAGTACAACTGTGGGAGGCACAGAGAGGCCTATTGTGGGTAAAGAATGGTTTCCACATAAAGAACCGTTAACCAGACTCAGAGTCAGCATCTGGAAAACAGAAGCCTGAAGAAAGAGATAACAGATCTGTAAATAAGAAATGGCAGGAAACACTGAATAGGCAATAGCTGTTTGCTCATGCATTTAATGCAAGAACTACAGAGTATCACATAAAAGACGAGATAAACATGTACAAAAGAAGGTTCTATTTCATAAAGCATGTAATTAAGTGATGAAACTCATTGTTTTAAGCTGTTGTGAACACCAGTGTTTGCCTATGTTCAAATAATACTTTAGTACATTCAGAGCAAAAAAGAATCCATTAAGGGCTACTGATAAAAAACTGCTATAAACAAAAATGCCATATTGAAAATTAAAGTTGTGGTTTTGCAATAACTCTGGCATGAATTTTCTGACAGGAGTGGGCTGTGAAAAAATAAAAAAAAGTATTTGTGTGCACACAGGTTTCTGTAGAATGGGAGAGAATATTGTATTTTTATTAAAATAACTTCCTGAACAGAATTCTGTTTCCATGAAAACAGAAATGGTTTTATGTTAGCAAGACTGTTATGAATTACCTGATTATTCTGAGATTTTAGAAATCCAGCCATCACACAAATCCCCTTTCCTTCCAACTTTAAACACTCATGGGGTAGGTATATCCTGACTACAGAAAAAGACTTAGCTTTGCTCAGATACTTTACTTCTTGTCAAAATTAGACCAGCTGGCATAAGGCACAAAGGTGTCATGGATTCTGGGAGGCAGAAAACCATTAGCACTACCAGTAAAGTAAAGCTGGCAACAGTTCTGAAAGTAGAAGGAAAAGTTCTATTTTTACCTGTGAAAATAACAGTCCAGATTTTCTTCTCCAAGAAGAGGGAAAAGCAAAGTGTTAAAAATCACTGTTTTCCATCCTGCACTGTAATGAGTTTGTGCTGTGCTGGCTGGAGCCTCCAAGAGTCTCTATTCCAGCTGACACCATTTTGGCAGCCATCCTCTGGAATACAGTGTAGGGATAATGACTGAAATGAAGCCTGTTTTCTCACCTTATTATTTCCTTAGCTCATTGATTTCTTCAAAGTGTCAGCTTCAAAGGAGATAATTACGCATTAAATCATCATCTACATACATCTGTAAAAACTGGGTTTTGAATGAGTAAATCAGAGACTGGAAGAAACTGAAATAGAATATTATTACAATATATTACATTGGTATTACATAGAAGTGTTTTGATAAGAGATACCAAGTACAGTCTCTTGGGAAGAGACTATATCACAAGAGACCTTGCTAGCATAATTAAGGAGAAAGAAGTTAATATTCTTAGATACACAGAAAAGAAAGCCACTGCCAAAGAAAGTGGTCTCTCAAGGATTTATGGAAAGCAAGGACAAGAAGAGTATGTCTAAAAATCACAGGGGAGACAAAGACCTGAGAATTATGCAAGCAAGCTGAGTAACAGAAACAACTTGCTCTCAAATCCCAAATCAAGGATGGTTGATGTTACAGTTGCAGATGATCAGAAGGAGAATATTACATCTTTGAAGGTAACTGGGTCAGATGGGCTAATCTGCAAATGAAATTGACTTCACCCATGTACATACTGTATGAAAAGGTGACATTGCAAGAAGAAAACACCTTTTTGTTATTTATCTCATTAAAATAATCACCACTGAATCTGAAATATATTAATAAATACATGAATCAACGTGAGTTACAGTAAATATTTAGGAATGGTGGTGGCAAGGACAAAATCATCTTCTATTGTTTTCAGAATGTCAAAACTTTCATTAAAAATAGGGGCTTGGGCTTCCCACTAGTCTCTTCAAGATGAGATTTACCTTGGCACTTCCATGTAAATATCACATCTGCCTGTGAGATGCAGTTTAGAGGGTCCACTTCTGGCACAGTTTACAGGATCTCAGTGGAATCTGTGCTTGGGCAAAAAAAAGGCAGAATGCTTAGGAAAAGGCTGGAAATGAATGTTGAGCCATAATCATCTGCCAGCAGCAGTCACCAGAATGCGGTTCATTCTTCTCTGCTTCATTCCCTGAGTATATTAGTGACTAGGTTTGGACATTCCCACTTTTATTACTACTTCTTGCAATTTTGGGGTGCGTGAGTAAAGGCATCTATTTCAAATAACATTTTTTAAATCCTTCTTTTTGATATCTCACTTGTGCGTGGTTGTAGAAGAATGACTTCTCAAACAAAAATTGCGGGAGTGCCTTAGTATCTGGAAAGGGAAAAAAAATCCCCAAGAAAAAAAGAGAAGTGAAAGTGAAAACAGAAATAAAGATAAATGTGCAAAGTCAGGAAATTCTCCTGGATGCAAAGCAAATTTTGAAAAGAATATATTTCTAAATGCCAGCTGAGTTAACTATGCAGGGCAGAATGAAAAAGATCTTGCCAAGGGAGGCAGAACACTTGACTTTTAAAATTCATAAATCCTCTTGCAATAAAAATGTAACATGCATAAATGTATAGCTTTGTATTAACTAGCACAAGCCAAAATTTTAATCTCAGGCTAAGGCAGGAAAAGGCCATTATGTTCTAGGCCATCAAAAGGCTGAGTGAAAGAAAAAGCCCCAGGCATTCAGTGACACTTTTCCATCACACACAAGCCCAGTTCACTCCTCGTACTGAAAAGTAACGTGTGCTTTGGAAGTCCATGCCTGTCAGTGTATCACACTACAAGACAGGCTATGCTGGAACGCCTATCGGTTTTTCTGTTTTGCTTGGAGAAACCGAGCACATTATGCTGTTTTGTATTTTGTGAATGTTTCTCAAAAGAGTCAAAAAAAGGATCAAAAAGCCAGAGTGAGTTAGTCAGTACAAATCAGCCACAGGGAATGATACAGTCACAAGGAGTACTGTGGTTACCTTCACAGCAACCACAAAGGACTCAGGATCCAGAACCACAAATTTAATCATGCATGGCATAAATTATGAAATAAATTTCTGGGACAGCTTTTATTCCACAGTTTAGTCAGAGAAGATTAGCTGGAAATCCATTCCTTTTTTTTTGTTTTCAGTTTAAAAATATGGCATCCTGTAAAATTCCTCACAGTCTTATAACCTGGGCTAGTTTTAAGAAGAAAGCTTATAAAAACAAGTTTTCCACATGTACAATGAAAATCTGGCCACTTTGAGAAGGAAGGGTGGAGTGTACAAGTCCTGTTTTTCTACTGTTCTTTTCTAGTCTTCTTTCCAATGAAAATGAGGTTATTTTTACAGTGTTTGTTTATTCTTGCCACAGTAGAATTGTGAACATTGTTGGCCAATTTCAACTAAATGTGACAGAAAGGTAGAGATCCCAAAGTTTTGAAGTGCCTACAGAATTTAAAGAGATGACAGCAGTACAGAGGTTAGGGACAAATTTAATGATCCTGTTGGAGGAAAAGCAGGATATGAGCTCAGATACAACCTGCATTGTCCCAGAGACACGTCACAGACACCCAGCTCTGGCAATGGATAATTCTATGCATCCATGTAATTTTAGAGCTTCCCTATATTTTACAGTGCAATCATTACCAAGAAAGCCCAAGTACTTCTGGGATAGACATGCTAAGACATGAGAAGTAAGAATCAAAGGTAAACTTCACAAAGGGGCAGAGGGATCAAACAACTTCAACTGTGTCACAGAATTAAGATGTTTCCAAGCAGTTTGATGATTTTTTGTTTGGTTTTGGTTTTTGTGAAATGGTTAAAATAGATGTAAATTTCTTACTATGAATTATATATATATTTTTTAATATTTTGACTGGAAAAGAAAAGAGAAGGATTTGAAAGAACAAGAACTGGTAGAACTGAGTAGAATTCAATGTTTAACTGTGCTGTGAAAGAGCAAGGAGAGAGAAGAGGAAAGGATGCTGAGAATACCACTATAAACAGAATCAGAACAGTTGGGGTGACGGCAGAAAATAGAGTGGGTGAGCTCCAATTTCAATTCTTTTCCTCCTTACTTGCCCAGCCTGTCCAAGAACACAACTGTTCCAATAAGAGTACTACCTTTTTTTTTTCCCATTTGAATGAAAAATAACAAATACTTTAGAAAAGACCTCTTGAAGTGTAGAATGGAGAATGTTCAGTTTCCTTATTCCTCCATACTCACAGCTTTATGAAGGAAACAGTAGCCAGTCTTTCATGAATATCCAGATCCAATTCTTCTTTTACAGTAATTATATGAAAATTAATCTCTTCTATAAAGTTAATGTTAGTCTTCTTCTCTAAAATAGGTTCAATAGCTTATATTTAAGAGAAGTTTAGATCAGCAAGAAACCCAGTATATATGACATACCTAAAGTATTTTTAATGGGAATTCTGATAGTCAGAATATTTTTTGTTTTGTAGTATCATTCCTCCATGTCATATTGGGTACAGCAAAATTCCACATTAAAGAGTTTGTTATGTGAAGTGGTTGGTAATTTTAATAATATCAGAATTGACTCATCTATAAAAAGAAGCTGATATTCTCTGTCAAATGTATTATAATTAATAGGCTCTAAAGAGTTGTGTCACATGCTCGTTTCTTGCTGTTAATTTATTAAAATAATTATCTAAAGCTTCATAAAATGTGCAACCTTTTCAACAGTCATGTTTTCCAGTTTTATTATGACTTGAAATTCTTTAACTCAAAGGAAACTACAGTATTGTCTCCCTACACATCTCTTCTCTTTTTCTGTCTCAGAAATCTGTTACATCCCAGTCCTTCACAAGGTTTCTTGGAAGATAAAGAGAACTCTTTTTTCCTTGCACTCTATCCCCACATTTCCTAGATTCCTATATCTCTGGGGGACAATTCCATACTGTGAGATATAGATGACGCTGTAAATTCACAGGGGATACACACATGCTATCTCACAAATATGCCAAATTTAATTTTTACTTCACAATTCTCTTTCATGTGAAAGATATTGTCCTATGATGATTTTTGTGCAGAAGATTTTAATAAGGAAGGATATACATGTTACAGCAGAGCCATCAGGATAACTGGAAATCCTGCCATGTAGTTTGTTCACAACCATGACAACAAAACAAAAAATAAAAAGCAAACTTCATGGCACCTTGCAAATCAATTAACACCAGTAAAGAACCCAGAGGGATAAACACTGTGGTAGGATGCAGCTTCTCAATAGTCTCACCTGTGCAGTACAGAGGCTACACATTAATATCAGAGTTCAAGTATATATTCAGGTTTCTAAAAGCAATGGAGATATTTTATTTCTCTGAGGCATGAGGAACAGGTACTGTAATTTCAAAACTGTACTGTACTTAAAGTATCTTTCTTGTGACCTTGGTCTCTGCAACTCTTGGGAACATTGAAGAGAAACAGAGATCTCTATGGAACACAGTGTACTTTCAGAGTAAAATCATGAGTGGCTTCTGCCTGTCTTCAGGTTACTGTGTGCCTTTTAAGCACATTCTTTCTCCCTTTCCAAGACATCCAACAAAACAAACAGAAACATCTGCTTATGAAGAGAGAAATTTATTTCTTTGGTTATTTCTAACCATCATCTGCATTCTCTTTGTTTTCAAGATACCAAGCATTTTGTTGAGGGAATTTCTTCCCAATTCATGTGCTTGAATGAGCTTGTAGATTTAAAGAGTGCTCCTGTAGGAACCTGTGATGGACATAGATGGGAATAAAACATCTCCCATCACTGTGGAGCACTGTAGTCAATAACAGGAAAACATAACCCTCTTTCTCCTCTTAATGTTGCGTGAGAAAAGAAAAAATTAAAAGCTAAAGATACGAAGATATGAAAACTGGAGAATCCATGTATTCCACCTGTAATTAGTTTGATATACTCTAGCTCTCTGTCTGAAGGACCTGAAATCCCTGCCTTCTCGTTTCCTTTTCTGCAGAGAGATGCTGAAAATGACTTCTCATCTTCAAGTTTTTAAAAGAGCCATCATCAGATCATGATTTCAGCAAGCATTGCTGATGCATTGTGAAGAGACAACAAATAGCAGAAAATTGCAAGGAAAAGACATTTCATCTCTTTATGGTGCTGGCAATTTTCTTCTTACAACGTAGTATCTGTGGTTGGAATTCACACCTTGGGAAAGGCATGAAAGCTAGAAAGAATTCAGAATAAAAGTTGCAAAGCATGTTTTAACATTTGATTGCAAACCCCAAACCCATTCTCAGGAAATGCAATTCAAGAAAAAGCTAAGAATGATTTGTAGGACTTTTTCTTGAAGAAGATCCCTTCCTTTTAGCTAAGCAGCTATTGACTATTCTGATATCTACTCTGCGGTTCAGTTTTTATTCACCTAAATCTTGGAAACAGCATGGAGCTGAGAGAAACCAAAATACAACCTTGTACTTTAAAAGCTTAGCTCTCAGCAGGTGAGTGAAAAAGCATCAAGCTTTTTGTCCCCCTTAGAGAGGATTCACTGAGCAAATGGATGGAGGCTTATGTGAGTCATTCACTTGCAAATAGAGAAGGAGAAAAGTAATGAAAAGAACAGCTTGAAGCAGGGGGAAAACCAAAGTTGGTTGTTACAAGTCAATAATAGTGCTATTAATAGTCATGATCTGTTGTAATGTGAACTGCTGCTGGAGAAAACTGAAAACAGGGCAACTGCAAGAGCTCTCAACCAGCTGTTCAAGCTATTTTCCTCCAAGAGTAGGCTTCCAAAATCTTTAGTTTTGCTCATTATTATCACAATTTTTTCTAATGCAAGAATTCAAATTCTTCTCCAGGTTCATGCTAAAGCTGCCTTAACAAGTAGCTGTAAGAAGACAATGTGCCTGCCTACATAGGAGAGATCCTTCTATACAGTATTAATGGAGACAGGAAAATGTTAAGAACTTTCACACACTTCTTAGTTGTGCTTCTGGGAAATAACGCCAAAGACAATGGCTTGGAAACTTCATGTTTCATAAAGCCTTCATCTTTTTTTGCTGATCAGAACTCTGACTGCAGTCCTGTTGCAGCACTTTCCAGTGTGTGTCCTAGTGGGGAGTTCTCTAGTGAACCTCTGCATTGAAAGTGAGCCCTTTGCACTTTGATTCAGTTTCAAAATCGACCAATCAACCAAAGCCTTTGGCAGGAGAAATCACAAAACTGGCTGCCACCAGTGACTGTTTTCCTCAGTTTTGACTTCTCTTTTTTCATTGTGTTTATGCCTTAGTGTAACAAAAACAACAAAAGTAGCATTTTAATATTAAAATGTTACGGCACTTGGAAATTTTCAGAAGGGCACAGTGACTAGTTTCATGTGACTGTAAAGGTATATTTCAAACACAGAAATAACACAAAGAGTGTCATTAATTATGCAAAACAATTATAGACTTTTTCACACATGGAATTATGTCAATTTCTAATGTGTTTTCTGTAGTCCAGTTCCACACTTTCTCATTGCAAATCAAGAAGAATTTTACAAATCAAGCAAAAAACTTGTTGAAAATACCCATGAAGGACAGTGCTCTGAAAGCAAATCTTATCCACTATTAACCCCTAATGTCTGAATAATTATTTAATGGACTTACACAGCTCTTTTATTCTGAAAGTGGAGTCTATTGCACTTTTCCTTGGGCTCTTCTGGTGTGTAGTTGTCCTCTCCTGCTCAGAAAACAGTAATAAAATTCATTAGTTTTTTGGGATTTAGGAAATTTTGGCAAAGTCTTGCCCTTTATCCAAGAACAGCTGCAGATTAAGTGATTTAATTGATTTTTTACATTTATAACAAGCACTATATATATACAAAAGCTATGGTTGTCTGTTTCTGCACTTATCAATGGGAAAGTTTGAATGAAAAAAATGGAGCACCTTAAATTTCAATGAATGTGAGGATTGTATTTATACCTTACTTATTTATTTCCTTAGTAATGTGTTCTGACTTTTTTCTCAGTCTTTTCATATGGTCTATATTCACAATTTAACACAATTGTAAACGATACAATCACTCGACTGTTCTAACTCTCATTTGACAGGCAGAGTTTATATTTTTACAGTAGTAAGAAAATTATGTGTTAGAATGAATTCTGAACTCAGTCCCTCAGAATTTGTATTCTCTGCATTTAAACAACCATGATGATGGCTGAATTTCCTCTGTAGCTATACGGTAAATCTACAATATATGACTCCCCAATATCTGACAGAACAACTTTCAGGAGTTACTCCAAGAACTCTTCAGAATAGACAAAGGGAGTATTTTTGAGTTCACTATCATAAATACAGGAATGTAATGACCAGAATATCACCTGTCTGGGACAGAACCCCTGTGAGGCTTTCAGGTCATTTGGTGGCAGCTTTGGATCACATATGTTCTTGCTTATGAACTTTATCTCCAGACAACTGTTTATCCTTATGGAAAGATCTGAAACAGCAAAACTAGTTCTGCACTGCCCTGTGTCTGCCCTCATACCACTGACTCTGCTCTAACAGATGCAGCTTGAAATGAACTTCCTCACATTTTTACAAGAAAAAGAGAATAAACTCCCTATCCGCCCAGGATGTGACACAGAGGAAGCAGCAGCAGCGATCACTGGCACCTTGTGGTGATTTTGAAAGGTGAACAAAGTTTAGAATTGTGCTGGATGATTGGGTGCACAAAATTTTCCAAATTACATGATCTTTTATTGTGGCATTTTAAAGGTGCCTTTTTTTTTTAATTAATTGGTTTTAGAATAAAGTCACACCCTTTTCAATAAAAACAAAAAGTGTTTCAGGAAATAAGTTAAATCCAGTGAATGTGAAAGAAGTGGCAGGTCAGATCCTGCAGGACTCGCTCTCATGAGGAGACCTGAGGTATATGAACAAGAACTGAGATTTTCAGTAAGCTTCAGTCTCTCATCTGTTAACCTCTAAGCTGAGCATGGCACTTGAGGAAAAGGAAGAGGTTTCCATTTCAACTCATCTGCAATAGAAACCACCAGAATGGGACTAAATAATTCAGTCTTAATGAGAAACACAGTTCCCCTTTGGGGTTTTTCACACAAGTTACACTGTACCTAATATAGTCTTTTCATAGACTGTGCGTGACATGGAAGTCTTTTTCCCAGATAACATTATTTAATTATGCCAGATAGAATGAAAACCTAATAGCTTAAAATAAACTTGGACACTGCTCCATGAGTTTCAACTGCATGCTAGAGAAACAGCACCTAATAATTTTTTAAAAAAGAGTTTTTCTTTGTAACATAGGGCAAAAAGGAAGAATGCGTCTTTTGAATTAATAAAATCCTTCCAAAGTAGCAGTAGTATCATAATTTTTGCAAGATCACATAGTATTTTTGGTGAACAGTAACAGAATCTAAATCAATAACTCAATTTTCTTAACGTAAAAATCTTCCATGTCCTTCTCACAATTAGTTTTTCATATGTCATTTCAGTCATTCCTAATCACATAGAATAATAATTTACTCTCAACACCAAATTTATAGTTATTGCACATTCTTTTTTACATTTTTTCATAGAAATACAACCTCATTCCACAGCATGTTTTTAATGCCAAGTATATGTTATTATATTTGGTCTTTTTCATCTAAAATGGTATTACATTATTTACTAGGACATTTCTAATAGACATATCACATTTGCCTGTAGGGCCACTTGGCAGTATTAAATGAACCACTACAGTTATGAACTCCTTTCTAACATTTTTTTACAGCATGTGACAAGAGTAAAAAGCCCTGTCAGAAACTAAACAGCAAAATAATAAAAAAAATTCCATACTTTAGCGAACTTGCAGCATGCAACAATTTTTTTAGAAGTAGAGTGTATCTATAGTAATTCTACAAAATGACCTATTAAGAGCAACGTGACTACTAATAATTTTGAGCTTTATTACTTAAAATATAAGAAAAAAGTAGAAAACACCTCAAAAGAGGTTTTGCGTTTTCATTAGCTGCACTGTGGCCACTATTGATTTCACCTCAAACATTCCAAGAGAAACAGCTTGTTGACTTGAGGATTTTGAAGTCATCAGTGATAAGGAACATCTACCTTATCTAACGTCACTAATGGACTTTTTGCAACAATGGGTAGGAGAGATTTGCAATGTGGGTGACAACACCCAAATAAGTAGCCAGGCTACTCAGCTGGTCCATGTCTTCCAGGTCCAAAGGCTCCCCATGCTCATGCTCTCTCACAGTTTCTCTTTTGTGAGTGCATTAATTGTGCCAGTCTCACTGCCTCACAGGGTGTCTTTTCCCTGAACTCTGCTCCTAAAGTAAGATGGAAGAAGCCCAGTTATTAGCCTTTCACCCATTTTCTTTAAAATTAATTACAGAGAACAAGAAATAAGATCACAAGAGGAAAGCACATCAGGTGGCAGAATGTGACTCATTTCTGAGAACTCGTTTTGTAAAGTGAATCTGCATTCACTCATAGGTAAAAGTAGGTCAGACACATCTACATATGAGAAGATGGCTCTGCACCAGAACAGACAAGTAGAGGCATTTTGCAGTTTTTCTCATGAAGCAGAATTTCCCCACCCATTCGTTTTTCATGCAGTCCCTCAAAACAAGAAACTTCATAATAACTACTGGAATAACTTCTACTGCACTCATCTCCTTAACAACTCTCCATAAGAGCTGGTTTAACAGAAGAGTCTGGTCCATGGCTGTAAATCACAGCTATTTTTTTCACTTTAGCACCTTGTACAGTTCTCCTGAAAACATTTATGGCAATAAATCTCATCACACATCCATTGTCCTGTTCACTGGAGGATCTCTGGTGAGAAATATTTTTTAGTACTTTGAGTAGCATATTCTTGTTGTGAAATCCTGAGAAGTAGATGAGATGGTGGTTACAGAGTTGCAGGAAACAAAAAACACCCCAAATTATTTTGTTCTTTAGCATCTCAGACACAGAGAGTAATACACATAAAAGCTATGTAACACAATGATAAACTACAACTCACACTTGATAGAAGCTCAAAGAAAAATGGGGAGCTAGACAAAAATCTGCCAATGTACACAGAAGTGAAGCACAGAGAGTACAAATTGTTTGTTTGTGTGGAAAGGTTTTACAAAGATATTTGAAAAATAGTGCTAAATTCTAGCACTATTTACAGAAGGATAAGCTGCAGCAGAGAAAAGAAGTTGCTTTTCCAGCACCACCTAAACACAGCATAACAACAGGGGTAGAAATGATCTTGGGTATTGTCCAAGTTCTGGCAGGCCCACATTGACCTGCACTCAGAACCTCTGGTAATGTAAATCTGCTGCAGCCTGAGCCCCCTTGTGAATGTGCCTGCAGAGGGAGGACCTGCACTACTGACCTCAGAGTGAGCCTGCTACAGTCTGCGTTAGGGTGTACAGCTGTACCCTACAATTTCAGCACACAATATTCCCTTTTAAAGTTCCTCTATGGCACAGTGTGGGCCTACACTAATTCAGGTACTGCTTTGTGGCTCAAATACTGATTTGATGCTGTTATTACAAAGAGAACTGTTCAAGTTTTATAATGAATATGACATTTCTGTAGTAGAACACATTTCATCTTGTAATTACTCCAGCCATTATATTACATCTAAAAGCACAAATTGTGCTGAAGAAAATAATCTGCTGCATCATGAAGAAAAATGTAATTTAAAAAAATCACAGGCTACAGCAGGCAGCATAACTACAGTAACAATAGGATCATTTATCTAGCACTCGTGAAGGGAAGAGATTACTGACTCACCATTCCAGCCCAATTCAGTATAGGACAGGGGTTCCATTATCACTTCCTGTGTGTAACTGGTATCAGACACATTTGGGCATGGAACACACCAAGTACTGAGTATAGTTAGGGAAAAAAAATTGCACAAAGCAAAACAAAGGAGAGCGGTATTGAAATCAGAACAACCAAAGAGGAGAAAGTTTCATATAATGGGTGTGATAAAATTATTTGTCAGCTCAGTGTGAAGCAGTGGAGGAACTGGTGGGAGTGAAGTTAAACAGAAAAGAAGGTCAGAGAAGGGACAAGGAAGAAAATCCACTGTGCTGAAGCTGCAAGACAATTAGAATTATGAGAGGTCAGAGAAGGATAATTCAAGCTGTATCTCTCAGGGAAAAGTAGAAAGAAATAATAAAAAATAATAAGTACAGGAACATAGAGAATGGGGAAATTAAAAAGGAGGAACCCATACTCCTTCATTTTTGCCAGCAATACCCTTACTAATGGTGTTAAATAAAATATCACTGAAACAAAAGGATACAGGCCTCTAAGAAGACCCATGACCTTCATTGTAAATAGAAATTTGTGATATATAAAAGACTTGAAGAAACTATGTCCAGTTTTAAATGTTGTTTTTAAGTTCATTTTCTCTTACCTACAAATGGATGAGCAAGCTGAAGCTGCAGATCAGTAAACACCTGACTCCATGAAGGATTTAACCCCAGTGAAGGAAACACAGCTCAGAATGTTTGGTTGAGTGGAGTCTACCATTACACAGGCAAAATAATTCACATCTTATCAGATCTCTGCTAGGTCAATTTGACAAAGAAACAGTTCCATTAGTATCAGCAACACAGGAGCAAGACGTACTCAGCATCCCAGAAAGCTAAAGAATGAGGAAAAAACTTTAGTTGAAAAACATTGCATCTAAAGAGTTTTTGAAACAAAAGCTGAAATCGCTGTTGAAACACACACTGAATTTATTTGCCATAGTTCTATAGATTTTAAGTCTTTCAGTGACTAAAGGTCATTATTGTCTTCCACTGCTATGTATGCTTGCTAAACTTTTTGTTTTATTGGAGAATGGAGTAAAAGGACAAGCAGAACTAGGGGTTCTCCACACCAAACATTTTCATTGAGAGGTTTCTCTCAGACTTTACAGATGTAAGTATACTTCTTGTAGAAACTCACACTGTTTGGCATAGTCACCTCCTAAGGAAATAGGATAGATAGACTAGGAAAAATAGTCCAAACTTACCTCATAGTAACTGGAACCACTGAATACCAAGACACTTAACATTTCTAATAAAGTATGCTACAGTAACTTCAATAAAATAAAGTAAGCAAGCAAAAAAATTTTTGCATTCTCAGCCCTAACATCATTTTTCAAGCACCTGCCTGCTAAAACCATAAATTCACAGGAGTGCTGAACACAGAACTAATGTGATATTAATAATTAGGGAAGAAAGCAAGTGATTACTCAGCTTTACAATATCAAAACACAATAGAATGATTATAGCCATCTTTGTAGATGTAGGTAATGAGTTCACATGGCTGTGGATAAGAACAAAAAGCTATGGATGAGCACATGAGTACTTAGTGAGTTGGTGCATTGTGTGTGTTTGTAACACAGACTTTGAGATATATACAGAGAATCAGGGTTGTCCATTCAGTCATTTACTCCTTTAAAAAAAAAAGAAAAAGAAAAAATTTCAAGTTGTGTTCTCTTCATGTCATTTAATTGCTCAGATATTTTACTAATCATGGGGGAAAAGTCAACCAAAGCCAAGGGTTATTTGCATTACACATTTTTATATGTTTTATTTAATGTCTACTATGATTTGGGGATATTGAAATTCCACAGTAGAACTGAAGGTTTTACTACCTTTTATCTGTTATTTTAATTATATATTTATATATATAAGTATCTACTCACACACACATATACACATATATGTGTATATACATATATATGAATATATATAATCTTTATTCCATTTATGTTGAGAAAACATATGTTTTATTGCAAGGACCGACCTCTAGTACTTACAGAAATTTTTGAACATGACTTGCAATTTGTTTCACCTTTAATCCTTTTTGAAGCTGTAAGAATTTCACAATATATCATCTGCACAAAGATGTACAGGAAAAATACCACCCTAGCAAGAGCTGCAGACTTCTTCACAATGGTAACAAATAATGAGAGGAAAATGAACCCAATCTGTCTTTTATACAGTGTTGAACTTGCAAAGCTGAAAGTCAAAGAGGAAATAAATATTTCTAAAGAGAGCCTCTTTCATTTGAGACTAAAGATACATATTGTTGAATTCCCACAATGGCACTCACTTCTAAAAAGTTTGTTAGAATCACATAATTGCAAAATTTACAGTGGACTGACAACCAAAAATTACAGTAATCATTCTCTTTTGCATTTGTTAAAAGGAGAGGCTCAAAGTATGAGTTGGGTACACTTTTCAAACATGCACAAATCATGCATTTAGATGGTGACTTCTGAAAGTTACATTTATAGGTATACAATTACCCACTTGCATTCAGAAGTACTTGGTTTGTGTTTACATACAGACGGATTCCCTGTCTTCTTTATTGAATAAAATATTGATGTTCACAGTCATTCAATCTACAATATATGAGCAACACATCATTTGAAGTCATCAGAACACTGCACAAATAACTACTCCAGACCACCACAACAGGAAGAAAACGTTCTGTTTCATTCCTTATTTTCCCTTAAAAATGAAAAAGAACAGACGTAGTTTCCAGTAACAGCAAAAGATTTGGTGTCTAGGTCTTGCCCTGCATCCTGGAAATCCCCTGTCCCTTCAACTGTCTTCCAGGCCAGCAGGTCCAGGAGTAGTTCTATGAATAGTAGAACGTTACGTATGTGGTATTCAAACAACAGACAGAAGCAACATAAAATTTTTATTTTCTACTGGAAATGAAGAAATTTCTTTCCTTCTTCCCTCATTTGCTACTTGCTTAATTTCCACTGAATTAATGGTAAATGAAAAATAAGAAAGAAGTATATCAGATCTGCCACCATTTTCACTTACAAGAGATGAACAGCCTGGATGGATAACATCAAAGCACCAGTTTTCTTCTAGTAGTTCTGCTCATTTTTGTTAACTGAGTTATTCATCCAATATGTTCAAAGTCCATTTAAAAATACAATCCTTAAAATAAAATTAGCACATGCTTCATCAGGGAGCAGCCAGCCCTTGTCAGTCCCTGTCATAGCAGAAAACATCTGAAGTTACTATTCAGCTGTGGAAAAGCTTGTGAAGAAAAGGGAGAAAGAAATATATAAGAAGCCAGAAAAAAGGGACAAAGAAGTTACTGGGGAATAAAAGTGATCATCCCACGGCTCTTAAACCAGCTTATTTCTCCTACAGCAATTTTTTACCTAAAAGGTGAAAAAGGAAGATGAATTGGAACACATTCAGAGATGGTCATTGCTTCTGTTTAGTGTGACCTACGCAGGGACAGGGTATTAACAGCTTTTGCTAATGAGAGACATAACATTTAAAAATCAATACAAGTGTGAATCAGCACACGCAAAGGAGGAACCTATTAAAAAATCCATTAAAGAACATCAATGATGACGTACTTGTCATTTTGCCTCTATATATTTTTAGTTCACGTTCTCCTGCAAGTCCCTTGTCCCCAGCTTTACCCTAGTTAGTTGGAAAAAATGCAATTAAAATCTGACAAGAAGTTCTTCTGATAAAAATTATGACAGTATTTTCCCCCTAAAACACAAGGATATGGAATAAAAAAAATTAGTCATAGATTAATGTAAAAAACTCAAACCAAATTTGTACAATGACCAGTCAATAATTTTTTACTAGAGAAAAAGAAAATGAGAGGCAGCTATTACTTTACTGTAGCATCATAAGATAAGAAAAGACTTGGAACATCTTGTTTCACAGAAATGAAAGTACTCCTCCTTTTAATCTGCCACAACTATCCTGTTGACTGATGTATTTTCTCCAAGTAATACCGTCTGTGGCAGAAGTGGGCTGCTTCCAAAGTGTGATTTATCTGCTTGTTTACTGAAGCACACACTGATTTCCCATGAGAGCAGTGAAGAGCTGTCAGTTCAGTTTATTTAACAAAACTTCTAATTGCTCCCTAATTGCTGTGTAAGCACAAATATTGGAGAAAATATTAACAGGCAATTTCTGTGCACAGAACGTTTAAAATGTCCAGTGATAGCAACAAGAACAAGCCTCTGGCAGATTTTCTGCATCTATGGGGGAATGTATATCAGTCAGCAAACTGTGGGAACATGAAGTACTTCTTACTCTTCTTTACTCCATATACAAATGACAACTTACCAGAAAGCTTTGGGTCAGAGATCTGCCCACAGTGTCACCAAACTATGGTGTTCAGTAGAGCCAGCCTGCTTTTTCTGTGGTGATAGCTCTGCATCCACAGAGAGTATAGATGTTATGCAGCCTTATTGTTTGAAGCTTAAAGTGTAGTACCAATTCCACAAATCAGTTCTATTTATGCAATTTTCATTGTTTTGAGAATTGGTTGGAGTTTCATACTTCACATTCAGCCTGAAAGAAAATTTGAGTCTTTTGTCTGGCTAAATTATTCCATCGGATTGTGAAAATCAGTTAATTTACTCTGTTTTTTAATTAAGTACCCAACCGCAATTACACATAATATTTGAGAATGCCATGAAGGTTGTAGAAAGTGTCAGCATGAACAGCAAGAAGGTAAATACACACCTACAAAAATTCCAACTACTCTTGAAAGCAAATCCTTACAAAAACCCCTGTGCCACAGCACTTGGAACAAGAGACACACATAGGAAAGAGACCAAGGAGCAAAAGTAGAAAACCTCTTCAGGAAGGGTCTTCACCAATGAAATAACTAGAATTCCTAGGAACTAAAATTATGATAATTATTAGATTAATAGCATCAATTCATACTTGATAGTTTCTGCATGACCAAATCTGTGACCTTTTGTCATGTTTTCTGTCTTAGCTTACTGTAATAAAACTGTCAAGGCCTCTGTTAATAGCTTGTTACAGATAACTACAGCAATTTATTAGGTATAATTGCAGAATTTATCACAGCTTGAGAAAAGTACTGGTGCAGGAGAGGTATAGCCTTACACTATCACTTTTTTCTTGCATTAATTCTAGGAAGGTGGCATTATTATTAACTCTGATATTTTATTGGTAATAATGAAGTTTTATGATTTTTTAAAATTGCTTTTATCTCTTAGCCATATATATCTCTGGTTAAAACTGTGTACTTATAAGAATTTTGAAAAATCAGTGTTATGAAAAACATTCAGACTTCAATCCTCAGCTGGTTATACATCCAGTACCTTATAACTGAACAACATAACATGCTTTCAGTACATTCATTACTGGGAGATTCCTGCTTCCTGGTTTTTCTGTCCTTTTTGATCCTAAAAATCAATGTGTACAAAAAAGTTCAGTTAATACATACAAATCATTAATGTTGGGGCTTTTTACACTTGTGAATATTAAAAATGTTTACCTGAGGTCCTTTGTATCCTTGTTTTCATTGCAAGCCATTGTAACCAGGCTGTTCCCAATTGATTTTGTTTCTAAATGGCAACAAATCTTCATCTTGCTAAGGCTTTTTTGTGACCTAACAGAGAACAAAATGTTGGGATTCATTGTATCAAAACGTTTAACTTTTTCTTTACATCTTCCTCCTATGTGTAACATACTTCTTTGCATTTACAGATGTCAATGAAGATTCTATAGGATCTGTCTATTCAGTCTGATTTCAGCATTGAACACTACAGATGTAGAAGGAACTAGCAATCCACACAGTGAAAACAATTCAACGACAGTACTCCTGAAACTATGCAGTGGTAATGTTAATGTTCTTGAAATAAAATCTTGTGTATGGACACTAAAAAAATCATTTAATACTGTAGTCGCCAGGAAAGACTTGCTGAGAACTAGGCCGGATGGTGGAAGCTGACTCAAATAAATGAAAAAAGAAATTTTATATATCTAACAATACTTACATGCAAGCTGTAAATACCTTAAACTTGCAGTTTTATCTGTGCAATATGTGGAACACATATACCTCTGTATATCCTTCAGCACTTCTATAAGGACAGAAAGGGTAAGAAAGTTTTATCTGGAAGTGAGGCACCAAGTAGTTATTTTAGAGCATTGCACATGTGTTAAAAAAACACCTTCTGATAAAGACTACTACGACAATCTTGTCTGGCTTTTTCCCTAGTCTACACTGGCCTCTTCTACTGAATATATACCCTATTTTCAAAACTACCCACTGGCTATTCATAAGTAGTTTGCTGTGTTTCAGAAGAGCAAAAAGTGTTTTATGTCCTATTATATCTCTTCTGATAGAAACTCAAACAAAAAGAAGTGCAAATAACTTTTTGGTACAAAGTTGTGCCTTGTGCTTGAGAGTTTATTAAAGGCATTTCTCATAGGGACAGTTTCATGCAATAGCCATGCTATTGTCTGTAAATCCAAATCCTGACCAATAAAAGATGACTAAGTGTTACTGATACCCAAAGTCACCCTTTTCTCCTTTCTTTCCAAGAACCCCAAGAAATGTCTTAGAGACAAAATATGGTATGTTATTTCATTTTTACCACTCAGGAACTTTGAGGTCAAGAGGGCAAAAGAAAGGAAATATTGTGTCTCTTCTCCTCAAATTCCATCACTCCCATCTTCCCCATTCCTGAAATAATAAAAATGTGCATGAATTTTTCACATAAACAACCAACCAACCAAACAGGAAAAAAAAAAGGAAAAAAGCTCTAAACACACAAATTAATGCTTGCAGTTAGATTTCCCATGTGTATCCTAGGCAAAACACAAACTGGGCACTGCAGCAGATATCTGCACACAGCTTAAAAAAAAAGTAACATTGACTTAATACTCACTGACATCTCTGCAAAACTCTCAAAATCTTCAATTATTGCAAGAGAGAACCTGAAAGAATACTTCATTCACACATTCAGATTGTCTAGAGTAATACTGTACTTTTTTTTCCAACAAATCCTTGCATCTATGAAAAGAAAAATGATGGTAAAAGTTAGAAAAACATGTAACAAAAACATTGAAGAATTATTCTAAATCAAAATTAAACAGGATTTCCAGAATTTTTGTTTAATCTTTAGACCTCTTTTGCCTGGATATCCCATGTTACCTTGTCTTCCTTTTGGTCCTGGTGGTTCTCTCTGAGCATCCTCTCTGAGGGGGGTGAAAAGAATGGCCACAGTCAGAAAGCTGAAGAAGCTGGTTTTTAACCATGGATATGTACCAGGAAGAGCCAGCAGTATGGAAGTTCAGATGCATCCTGATTATTTTCCTAATTTGAAGGAAGTGGAAAACACTTAACACTTAATCAAATGGTAACTATTTAAAAATGTGTTTTGAATTGTTAGTAAGCCTTAATAAGTGTGCATGTTTGTGATTTCAGGAAGGCTGAGTATCTTCTATTGTTATACCACTATTTTCCAAAAAATGTTTTCATCTTGTTTTTTAAAGTAATATGTGATGAAAATCTTTTTGCAGAATATTAAGTGGTGATTTTAGTTGCACCAATCTTAGTGGGAGCAAGTCTGTGCTCTGATATTTGATTTATGCGGACTTATTTTAGTTGAGAAAAATCCATTCGTATGAGTTTACTGATGACAGAATACTTGCTGCAAGAAAACATTTATTTTGCAGGATTGTAACTATACTATTTACTAAAGATATGTGTACAAAAACACATGTATGTGTATTCAAGTCATTAGGAAACAATTGTCAGTGCAAACTACTGCAATGCAGTATTTCTGGACGTGAAGCTAGTAGCTCTTTTAAAACCTCAGCAAGGCTGCAGCCAAGCACCTAACTTCCTCATGAGCTCAGGCTCTGCTGATCTAAGGACTTGGGAAGAGCCTCCTGCACTCCATTACAGACACTGGGGGTAATCTAGACACAGCTGAGATAGGGAGGCAGGACAAGAACAGGGAAAAGACAATTGCAACATAGTTGTCTGATGCTGTCGTACATTACAACGACACAGACTCCAACTTCAGAAGGCTGAAAATGACTTTTTTATTTTGGGGATGTGTCTCCCTTTTATACTATTTTACATAGCCCAATTTGATTGGTGAAACAAAGACAAACCTTTTCAATTACATCGGTCAGACCAGAGGGACATCAAGAAGAAGTCCCTCCTAGGACAAAAAATGTAAACATAAGTACAATTACAAAAACATTTCTTCTGTTTACAAAAAATTCCCTGAGAAAAAAATTTCAAAAAACCAAAACATCTCAGTCACGAACTAGGACTACAGTCATCAACTACAAGAATATCTTCTTTTCTGCCAGTGCTGGTAGTTCTGACTTTCAACTTCAGTGTTAGTAATTATAGAGTTGGCTCTTGATGGCCCTTCAGACATGCCCTTTCTTGGGGCTGTGGCTGCCAGCACTGCCTTGGGAATTCTGCATCAACTCAGAGATTTCTTGTCAAAAAAAGTGTAAAGATAATAGAATCTCAGAACTTAAACTTGTGGATTAAATTAGATGAGAAAACTAATTAAAGAAGAGGAATTATATGGTATTTCACCCATAGATCCTGCTAGAAAACATTGTCCTTCACACATCTGTTACAGTAAACCCTTGACCTCCCTTGCTGTAGATTGCAGTTAATATTGCAGTTAATTGGTTTTTTCTGTATCCTCAGCTATTCCTACAGGTTAGCAATAAATATCTGTAAAGATGTAATACTCAGCTTCCTTCTAAAAAGTGTTTTAATTTGGGCATTAAGCAGTCCCTGGTTTTCACAATCAAATACCTTATTTCTCAGATGAAACTGGTATGATCGTCCATTAGACATGCCTAAGAGATAAAGCCTTTTTTTTTTTTTTTTTTCCTCCCCAAAAAGCAGGAATGGGATTTGGAAGTAAAAAGATTTTCCCTAAAATCTTAAAAACTGCTGACAAACATACCTGGAACACGAAACATGCATTCACCCAGAAAGAAAGCAATCTGGGCAGAAAAGGGTCATACAAAATGGTTCACTACACTACTTGACTCAGGAAACAATGGATGTACATGGCAAAGGTGTCTGCTGTCCAGAAGACACATTCAGGTTTGATGTGAGTTGGACTATGCCAGATGCCTCTGAAGTCATTGGAATCTTTTTTTTTGCTTCCTGTGAGAGACACAGTGATGTACACTTGCTAACAGGCTGTCCCGTAGAATTGTTGAAGAGCAGCACTGCTATGAGGCTGCCAAAACACTTGTGCCAGAGGTTCAGAGACTGTTTGGACACTTTCTTTCTTTCTTCTTTCATCTCCTGAGAAAGGTGAGGTCCCAAGAGCAGAAGACATACCATGCAGGAAAGAGCACAAAGAGAACTCTGAAGGTTAAAACAGTCAGGGAATATTGACCTTGACAAAGCAAAGGTGATACCAATGAGCAGAAGATATCACCTAGAGGAATTCACATCTTCAGAGAAGCCTTCTTTGACCAAGGACCCCAGAGTGGTGTTACTCTGTCAAATCAGTTTCTCAACTCTTGAAAACTCTTGGATTTTTTATTGATGGACAGCTTGATACAACATAAAAAACATCTTCAGGCACTTGGACAGTTCCTTCACCTGACGGGCCTGACAGAGATCTGGACTATGACTATCCAGGCATGAAATGATCAGCCTTTATAAAGCTCTGTCAAAGACTGCTACCAGATTTCTGCAATAACTCAAGATTTGCTCAGAAATTTGTCCTAGTTGAGAGGAAGAGGTGAGACAGGCAAGAATGGCTGGTGACAACTATAACATAATCCATCTACAGAAGTGCAGTTTTATGTATGGCTGTCAAAAGGGCACAGAGAATCTATTTGGTCTAGAAATAGACCAAAAATTTGAACATCTAGAAAGTTGATCCCTTGAAGAGAAGACTGCATGTTGGAGCAGATTTGCTGGCAGGACTGGTGACTCTGTAGGGGTCCCATGCTGGGGCAGCCTCTTCCCAAAGGACTGCACTCTGTGGAAGGACCCCACACCAAAGCAAGGAAAGAATATGAAGAGTGGCTTGGTGGTCACCTGTTATTCAGACATGATCAACCCACCACCTAAAGGGGTGGACAATGTTCTGGTGTTGTTTGCCTGGAGTAAAGCTGATTTTCTTCACAATAGCTGGGATGGAGGTCTGTTTGTGATGAAAACAGTGTTGATAATTCAGGGATGTTTTGGTTATTGCAGAGCAGTGCTAGCACAGAGTCAAGGCCTCACCCCATGGAGCCATCAAGAAAGCTGGAGAGGCACAAGTTGGGAGGGGACACAGCTGGAACAGCCGACCCTCACTGATCCAAGGGATATTCTATACCACATGGCAACATACTTAACATCTAAAGCTGGGGAAGAACAAAATGGGAAGTGTTCAGAGTGATGCCATTTATCTTCCCAAGTAACCATTACATGAGGTAGCTCTGCCTTCCTACGGATGGCTGGACTGCCTGCCCATGTGAAGTGGTGAATGAATTACTTGTTTTGCTTTCTTTGTGTGCATGGCTTTTGCTTTACCTAATAAACTGCCTTTGTCTCAACCCTTGAGTTTTCTCCTTTTTACATTCCCAGTTCTTTTCCTTGGCTGCGTCGGGCTTAGTTGCTGGCTGGGGTTAAGTCACAGCAATCCTTTCTAGCTGCTGGGACTAGTGTAGAATGGATTTGTCTTTGCCTGAGGTAGGAATTACCCAGACAGTTTTCCTCAGCACAATTTTATTTGCACTTACAAGAATCCTATCCCCTTCTACAGGACATAAATTTTTGACTGGTCAAGACCAGTCTGATTGGCAGATTCCCTAGTGTTCACTAACCAGGTGGCCTTCACTAAATGCTAAATGTCAGTATTTGAAGATCTCACCACCCATTGCTCTCAGTGTAGTCTTTAACAGTCCATTAAAATGTTTGATGTTTCCAGAGGCTGGTGCATGATAGGGAATGTGATACACCCACTCAAATGCCATGTTCTCTAGCCCAAGTGTCTACAAGATTGTTTAGGAAATAGGTTCCAATGATTAATTTCTTTCTGGAGTACTCTGTCCCATAAGACTTGAAGGCCCAGTGGCATGGGGCACAGGGTATGTTTCCAGCCATCTGGTGGTTGCTGACACCATTTTAAGCACATGGCTCTTGCCATCACAGGTTTGCAGGAGTGTGATATAGTCGACCTGCGACACGTCCACATATTTACATTTTGGTCATTGTCCTCCGTACCAAAGAGGTTTTAACAGCCTGGCTTGCTTAGTTGCACTTTTCACATCCATGGATAATGTCTGTGGTTAATTCCACTCCTCAGCCATGAACACACCTATATGCTGCATCTCTTCCTTGATGTCCCGAGGTGTCATGGACCCACTGAGATAGTAATAATTCACATTTATGTTGCCAATCCAAATCCACCTGAGCCACTTCAGTCTTGGCAGCTGCTGGTTATTATGTACTTCAGCAGCCTGACTCTTGGGTACATGAGCATCTACATGATGTACCTGCACAACCAGGTTCTCCACATAAGCAGCAACATTTTACCACAATGTGGCAGCCCAGATGGGCTTAGCCCTGTGGTGCCAGTTATTCTGCTTCCATTGCTGCAGCTAGGCCCACAGGGCACTTGCTAGCATCCAGAAACCAGTATAGTGTTGACCACTTTTCCTTTTCAAGAGCATCTAAAGCCAGCTGGATGGCTTTGACCTCTGCAAATTGACTCGATTTACCTTCTCCTTCAGTAGTTTCTGTGGCTTGTAGCAGGGGACTCCATAGAGTGGCTTTTCATATCTGATGCCTTCCCAGAGGATGGCAGGATCCAGCAGTAAACAAGGCATATTGCTTCTCACATTCTGCTGATTTATTATATAGTGAGGCATTATCAGCATGTGCTACCTCCTCCTCAGGTGACATTCCAAAATCTTTACCTTCTGGCCAGCCCACAATCACTTCCAAGATTTCTGGATGACTGGGGTTTCTTATTTGAACTCATTATGTGATCAGTGTGACCTACTTACTCCGTGTAGCATTGGTTGCATGATGTGCAGAGTAAAACCTCCCTTAGAACATCCAGTCCAACACAGGTAAACAGGATGCCAGGAGAAGCACCTAAAAATCTGGATCTCCTGTGCAGGTCCCTTCACTTTTTTTTGTTTTATAACAAAATTGGCTTTCAAAAAGATTTGGACTATTTTCTTCTCTTTCTCAAAAACTATTTTTGCTGTATTACCCTACACAATGGTATCATCAATGTACTGTAGGTGTTCTGGAGCTTCACCGTGTTCCAGTGCAGTCTGCATCAGTCCATGGCAGTAGAGCTTTATTTCCACCCCTGGGGCAGATGGTTTCAGGTGTACAATCATCCCTACCACCAAAGGGACTGAGCAAAAGGCATTAGCAGTGTCAATTGTGGCACAGTTACTTGGCTGCCTTTGACTGCAGTTCATATGGAAGTTCAGCGTATCTGGACCAGTGGCATTGAGCACCAGAACAACTTCATTCATAAAAATCCCTGCTAATTTCTTCTACAAGTGGAGAAGAACTTCTTTCCATGGATTCAGTAGTATAACCAGCTTTCCATTCTGCTAGAAAGGGCTCACTGTTGTGCATGTGATTCCTCTGAAATCAGAGAAAAGCCTATCTTTTCAAATGGAAATTTTAAATTGTATTTAAGGAAAGCTGGCACATATTGTTTTATATCCAGTGGCATCCATCTTCATGTATGGAATATATGTCATTATTTTACTTTATTTCTTCAGTAAGAAACATTTTCTGCATGATTTTTACAGCTTTTCTTCCAGTTTAATCTTTTTTTCTTTTTTTTCAAGGGAGCATACAGAAAGATGCTGCTAGATCTATTCTTGTATCTTGTAAGCAAATCCAGAGAAGAACAAAATGCCAGGTAAGTACAGCCACCTCTGCAGAATGGCTTATGGTGACAGTTAAATGCCCAGCCATAAAATGGGCAACAACAGAATTTGAGTAAGTCATCAGAGTATGAAAGTTCAGCTAAGTCCTACCCTTCTGCAGGGCACTGAATTTACTATCTTCAATCAGATGTCCTCAGGATTTTTTCTTTCACTCAAGAGCAACCATGAAAATATAATGTTCTAAAATAAAAGCACTTGTCTAGCATCTAGTAACAAGGAAAGGGGACCAATGCTTATTTACCAATGGGAAGTCACACCATGAGAACACGCTTACACCTGTTTCAAAAACTAACAGCAGAAATAAAACATTTGAGAATGATTGATTTTATTCACATGTTAGATTATTCAGAAAAAAAAAAGAAGCCAAGAATGATGCTATGGTAATAAATCTTTTAAATCCTTTAAGTGAATTAAGTTCTAGGAATTGTGTCATTTGAGATCTAAATGCATTCTGGTATTTTCTATAAGCAGGATAAATGTAAGCAAACAAAATATCTTTATGTTAGTGTCTTGCATCTGATATTATTTCATGTAAATCTCTGAGGCACTGCTTTGTTTTATGCAGTACATTCAGAAAGTGCACATTTTGGTATTTATAGAATAAAGTTTCAGTACTTTCCTGCCTTTTAAACAATGCATCATTGGCTAACAAGAGTTTCTCAATATTCAACATGTTAGATCAATGGAGAAACAGCCTAAATATTATTTTCACAATTACATTACCAGATAATAACTTTATAGTCAAGTATTTCTTTCAACTGAAATATGGGAGTCAAGTACGTATGTAAAACTTCATTTTGAATGCCTTTTCTACATCAATCTGATAGTCTAAGTGAAGAATTAAAGCAATTCAGGTGTTTCTGCACTAGGAGGACTCCATACACAAGAATCCACATTCTTCTTGTGTTTCAAATCTATTTTTATTGCCTCCACAGCCCCCATACCAGAACTGACCACAAATTTTCTTCTCTTTGTCGTAGTACCACTTCAAAATGTAATTCTGACATTCTCCACTATCTTGAAGAAGGTCACATGCATCTGGAAAAGGGAAATAAGAGATGGATTTAATGAAAGAAAAATCCACCCTTCTCAGCATCGTAAATGCAGGGAAAAATAACATTCAGTGCAAACTGTCAGACAAAAGAAGTAGCCAGTGTTCAAGGTCTTGCACAGATTCACTAAGTGTTCATCTATAACTCCACAGTGCCAGTGAGAAGATCCTCTTTTCATGTTTGCTTTACCCAGAAAGAATTAGATTTTTATTGCCATAAACAGAAGCACTGCTAAAATGCCTATCATTGCTATCATAATTTTTTTATTAAAATGATCATAAAATAACCATACCTGGTTCATAGGGACTAGGAGAATAAACTTTTTAATAATTCCCCTCTTCATTATTTCCACTTCTTATGCTGGTATCTGTCAATAAAATTTCATAAATTAGTATACATAGGTTGTTAAACTATCCATGGTAGCCTCTTAGCCAAATCCATGAGTATTACAGATTTAAATTGTATAAATTAGCAAAGTAGGTGAGAGAAGCACAACTAGCAGCAACCTGGTATTTGGTAAGAACAGATCTAATCATCTTTCACCAATGTAAATTCCGAGTTACTCAAAAGAAGACAGAAAGGCTTGGTGTCAGTACAACATTAAAGAGGAAGAACTGAGAAATAAAGAAATATAACAATACAACTTAAAGATTTAAAATTACATAACCTTCTCCTAATCAACTGAAAAGCAAAAATCTCAAGCAAGAGATGAGCACAAACTACATGTCTCAAAAGGCAAGTTCTGGACCTGGACTGCATGTTTTTAGAAGTAAACTGTTAGGTCACTGCACAGGGTTGGGGAAGGCAGTTCATACATCTCTCATAAGTGACTTAGGTCATTTCTCACTTAAGTGACCGTGACTACTTCCTCAAAAGAAATTTTATTTTATTTGTAAAGTATAAACAGTAACATATCTTCCTGTTACTGATACTCTCTCATCCTGAATGAGGCTACCAGACATTTCCAGAACCATTCTTGAGTGGAGAGGGATGAAAAACAAAGGGACAACAGCTGTAGAAATGAGCTACCACACCCAAACTATGCTGACACCTTTTCATTTATTTTCACATAAATTCTCTCTAATTGCAGTTTAAACAATAAAAACACACAATAGTGTTACAAGAACGTTGGTGACAAATAATCTCATAATCTGCTTCCCATACCTATATCTAAAGGCAAATCTTCAATGAAAAATGTATCATCAGGAAGCACAGTTAAAACATGAAGAATATATATTTTGATACCTCTGCTGATGGATCCTGCTCTTCCTACAGGAACAGACTGTAGCAGAGATATATTTAGTTCCTCCATGTTGAGCTAAATTAGCAGCAGGAGTAACTCACTAATTACAGTGCAACTTGGGGATTTTAAAATTATCAACTATTTTAATAAGGGGGATTAGAACTTTATACGATATTACAAAAAGTTATAAATCAAAACTGAAGTTATAATGACACCTGTAGTTCAGTTCACTTTAACTACTATATAGATTTGGACTGAATACTAACATATGGTGACTAAAAGCTTTGGAAAAACGTAATTGGAAATTCTTCATCTCGTAAGAATATTCAATTGAGCCCTTCACAGTTTAGTCTTTTTACTGGGTTAAAAAAGATTTTCATATTCCAGAATCATACCATAATCATTACAGGCACCTCTAGTTTCTACTGTTGTCTCTGAGTTTTTCTTGTTCTTCTCCTGAGCTTTTCCACATTCCTGAGGCTTTTCCCTTTTAGCATTTTCTTCTGTGAAATATTCATTCTTCTCATAATCATCTCTCATTTCTGGCATTGTATATACAGGTTCTTTGGCATTCTCCTTCATACTCCTCATGACTCTACTTTCATTTTTTTCCATGTCTTCTAAAACTTGACGGGGACCATTTTCAGCCATTTCAGGAAAAGGTATCCTTCCAAGAAGAGGGGGGAACAATATTTAAGCATCAATATGACCTTAGAAAATGCATCTGGTTCATTCCTTCTAAAAAACATGAAAAAACTTTTGACCCCAATCCCATTTCTGTTATAACTACATTGAATGTAACAACTAACCCAAAGGGATAAATCTTACTTTCAGAGGTATGCACTGGAAAAGTTAAATATGCAATTTCCAACCTTTCAGTCATGGATGTTTCCTGTTGTGTGTCTCCCCGATCTAAGTTCTCACACTCTTCTTGAAGTTCAGATGAAGGATAACTGTTCATTTCTTCTGTGAGAAAGCACAGGTAGCAGGGGTGAGTTTTAAAGTCCTCGAAACCCCAGTATGGTTAATAAAAACCACTACATGGCTGTTTTTGTGAACTGTGGTTTGCATCTTTCAATAAGTAACACACTATATCCAGAGTGACTGACACTGCGCCCAGAAAAATGAAAATTATAATAGAGATCAGATAGATGAGAATGACTCCTGAACCAATCTTTCATACTTTTGTCTTGCTCTTTAATACACTATTTATCCTCCTAATGAAACTTTGACATCTCCAAGCATATGCTTCTGATGAGGATATTAAATAAGCAGCAATTTCCTTTTTGATATTCTCTTGTTTCCATGTCAAAGCATCTAAGACCTGCATGAATGTGTCTTGAAAAGTAAGTCCTCTCTCTGCTCTGTTGAGAGGTAAAGGTCAAATGTGCAAAATATTTATCTTGTACCTGTCCCAAAGCCTAAATAGGCATAAGCAGCTCAGTAGATCTGTACTTGTCAATGGTCTGAGGAGAAATGTGGGCCTAAATCAGGAATACAACGGTGTTCTCTTAACTGAAGAATGATCTGTCTTTAGTGGAAGTGGAGTACACAAAGCCACACATTAAATAAAAACTTAAGGGAAAAAGACTACTTAAGACTAGAATGGGATGCTGTTCTGTCATTACTGGCACTTTTATTAATGTCCAGCATCTGAGGTAAATTAATTATGAAAGATTAGCAGCAGTTATGACCAGGAACTGAATGATAGCACATATATTCTGACTACCTTTTCCTAGATAGCATTTGTCTTTCTTTCCATAATTGCAGCAAATGGTGCCGTGTGATACTCACGTTGTACAAGATTTAGGAAGGCCCGGCTAAACCTCTGGGCATACACCATCTCTGGTGTGGAAACCCTGCCCAGCGTCAGGGAGTGCTGCTCTGTGGGGGAGCTTGACAGCTCCACCAGCTCATTGTCACTCACATCACTGCCAAGTGCAAGAGTGAACAAGGTGAATCCTTGGCACTTGGCTCCAAGTGAAATCTCTCTCAGTCTTTCTCTGTCCCATGTGCTTGTTTTGCTTCCGACTATTGTAAATATGACCCTGTGTTTTCTTTGTCTGGGGGCTTTAAAGAACACGTTTTCAACTGTCCACTGTAGAGCAGAAGCAATGGCTGATGGCCCTTCCAGCTGGTGAACAGACTCTTGGATGTGTTTCTTCATCAAATCTTTATTGCTGTATGTGACTAGGTCAAACTCCAAGGCCACAGGTGTCTGGTTTCTGTCAGGCAGGAAGCCCCTGGGAGCCTGCTGCACCAGTGCCACCCTGATGCCTCCATATGTTTCATTTGGCTGTGAGGAAACGACAAACTGATCCAACATGTCGTTCACAAAGTCTTTGACTCTCTGAAACTCTTCACTGCTAATGCTGCGAGAGCTCTCCATGATGTAAGTTATATCCATATCCATCTGAACCAGGGGAGAAAAAGGCACCTCACAGTTGGTTCTTGGATTGCATTTATCTAGAGAGGAAAAGCCAATAGGCAGTGAACTATTTAACGATACAACAAAAGCAAAGATTTTTAAAAATTTCACACAGTCCTGTAGATCTGTATTAGGTTTGCATGGCCAGGTTTTGGTAGTGGGGGGCACTACAAGGGTGGCTTCTGTAAAAAGCTGATGGAAGCTTCCCCATGTCCAGCAGAGCCAATGCCAGCTAGCTCCAAGAGAGACATGCCACTGGCCAACCCAATCAGAAATGGTGGACATGCCTCTCTGACAACATATTTAAGAAGAAGAAAAGAAAGTTATTGTGCAGATTAAATTGTGGCCAGAAAAAAAGCAGAGGGAAAAAAAGTGAGAGAAACAACTATGCAGGCACTAATGTTAGTGGAGAAGGAGGGGAAAGTGCTGAAGCAGAGATTCCCCTGCAGCCCATGGTAAAGACCATGGTGAGGCAGCTGTACCCCTGCAGCCCATGGAGATCCACAGGGATGCAGAGATCCAATTTCAGCTTGTGTATGAACCCCACACTAGAGCAGGTGAACAGCTGAGAGGAGGATGTGAACCTGTCAGAGGCCCTTGATGGAGTAGGCTCCTGGCAGGGACCTGCAGACCCACAGAGAGAGGAGCCCAGGCAGGAGTAGGTTTTCTGGCAAGACTTGTGACTCTGTAGCTGAAGGGCTGCACCCCATGGAAGAGTGATCCATGCTGCAGCAGTTTGGAGAGGACTGTTGCCCATGGGATGAACTCACATTGCACCAGTTTGCAGAGAACTGTTACTCGTGGGATGGGCTCCCATTGGAGAAGTTCATGAAGAACTATCTCCCATGGGAAGGACCCCATGGTCTTCCTGAGCAGTGGCAGAAACAATGCTTGATGAATTGACCACTACCCCCATTCCCCATCTCAGTGTGCTGCTGGTAGGGAGGCGGTAGATCTGAGAAGGAGGGGGGGGTGGGGGGGAAGGTGGTTTTAAGGTATAATTTTATTTTTTGTTATCCTGCTCTGATTTTGTTAGTGATATATTCAATTAATATTTCTAATTCAAGTTTGCTTTGCCTGTGGCACTATTTGATGAGTGATCTCTCTCTGTCCTTATCTCAACTCATCAACCCTTCATCATATTTTCTATCCCCTGATCAGCTGTGGAAGGGAGTGGTAGAGAGGCTTTGATGGGTGTCTGACATTCAGACAGGGGCAACCCACTACAAAATCTTTTTTTATTTTTCCTAAACTTTGATTTTTAAAAAAACAAACAACCAACCAATCAAAAAAACCCCACCAGAAACAAACAAACAAACAAAAACCCCAAGAAGCCAAAACCCAAACAAACAAAAAACCCCACAAAACCTAATCAATTTGGGAGCTGTGGCAGGATGTCTATCCCTCTGCCCTCCTCTCTACCACAGATAGTTGGTGCATAAAGAGATAACCTGGGGGCTGAAAGGCTCAGCAAAGGGTTATCCCTGGCACCAAAAAGGCTCAGGCCTCAGCTCAGAATCAACATCTTAGTCTGGAGAGCAGATGTGGGAAGAGATAAAGAAAGAAATATTCTTGACTAAGAGACATTGTTTTACAAACTATAAAAGACACACAAGTTATCACAGAGGCAGAAGCCTTCTACACACATGCCCTGAAAGTGTGGGAGACCACTCTTCTGAGCCTGGACAAAGGTTCCATGTTTACTTCCCTGGGGATTGAGGGAAATGATGTGTGTGTGCCCTACCAACAGTTGGATAGTAAGATACATTGAATCCTACGTTATATTATTTCTTCACTAGCTGTAACATTAATAGGTACCTTTAACCTCATGGTATATATATCTACTAGTAGTTTCTCTTTCTGTCCTTATTCCTGTGTAGCATTAGTTTGTTTTAAGTCTAATGTATGTTAGTTTTCTGTCTATGAAATAAATAATTCATTCTATAACAGACCAAATCAGCTGTAATTAAAGAATTTGTGAATGAGAGTGGGTTTTGGGTGCTGGCTGCCTCAATAAAGCTGTTGCCTGCTGCCAGAAGACTGGGCAAAAGGCAAGGACTTATCTAAACCCCTACTTCCACTTGTAACAGGAGCTTGAAATCTTTTTGTTCTAGTAAGAAACAACAGATGAGTCTTGCTGAGGAAGGGTTAGAGGTACCATGGGAAATTATTCATGCATGAGAGCAGAAAAACATTCACAGGGTAAAATTTCATAGGTAACAGTTCCCTGGAGAAATTTTCTTCTGTTGAAATCTAAGCATTGTAAAGGATACAGAATCAAACTGTATTTTTTCATCTCAGATCATTGTTCAACATTTTGACATATTATCATTTAGTAGCTTCTCCTCCTCTTACAGCATAGAATTTACAGCAAATGAGCCTGGTTTCCCAAAATCACATTGCTATTTTAAGTGCATTTCTGTTAAAAAGGAAATGCTAAACACAATAATTCATTTCACATGGCTGAGACAAAAATTAATTACACAGCTTTTGTAATTTTGAGATTCTAATTGTTACCATCCACTGAAGAGGAAGTTAAAATTGTAACTCTTCAGCAGTGGTATTCTGTAACCACAAAATGATCTGTCACACAGGGCAAGAAGGCCCGGTTGCAAAAGGGCTCAACTAGCTGGAATATCAGAGATAGAAAAAGGAATAAAATTTCCACTGTAAAGGTGTGAAGTTTCTCTTGGAGATGATAAGAAAGGGCCACAGCACTGTCTTGTAGCCATCCTGGAATGGGAACACTCACACATCCATAGGGGCCACAGAACTGGGTTGAGTTTCTCCATGCAACCAACCATACAGTTCTTCTTAACTCATCTTTGCAAACTCCTTGTAGAACCATTTATGGCAGTAGGATTCTGACCAGTGCATTGTTCATTAATATTTTTCTTTCATATTTAAGCACAGACCTGTTTAAGGTGTACCATAAAAATTCCCCATCAACACATTGCAAAAAAAGAGCTACATAAAGCTATAGAATTTGTAATTGAAATAGCAAATAGACCAATACAACAGATGCAATTTCTAAAATGCCTTACCAAAGCAAAGTGTACAATATGTGATGCCCTCCAAATTTTCATCTTGTTGGCTTTCCCAAACAAATAATTGAAATCTTCTTGTGTCATCAATCTGTGTTTTAAAGCAGACACAAAAGCAACATTAAGAAGACAGGCAAAATATACAAAGACCTTCTCTTTTTTCTTTTTTTTTTTTCTGCCAGGGAAGGATTATCACTTTTTTATTTTCTTAATAGGGTGCTATTTTTCTACAGAGAAAAGGGCAGGATATCTCAGTTTTTCTGGGACAAAGAGTGAAGATGATTTCTTGGAAGAGAAAATGCTAGCATTAGAAAATTTTAGCATGAGAGCAACCTACGTGTTTCCTGAGATCATCTGAAGAAAGACAATCTTTCACAGTGGAAGATTTGACTACAGAAATGCTTGAGGAACTCTGAAGATGCTCCAATATTCTACAACTTCAATGACCACCACCCAACCCCTTCCAGATGTGATCCAATGGAAAGGCATCTCCTTGTGGACTAAGATAAATAAAAATGGCTCTAAAATATCACAGTATTACAGAAAATGAACATATGTGAATGAGCTATAATGGAAAGCAAAGAAATAATTACTTCTTTGCATTAAACTTTGGCTTTGTGTGTTATACACCACACAATTAATTTCCGATTAACATCTGTAAAGAATATTACAGATAGAACTCTTCAAAGAAATTAGAATTAGCAATGGCTGTGTGTGGTCTCTAAACTGAAGCTCCTAAAGTGAAGTAAAGCCAGTAAGTATCTGTGGTAGCAGACTTGTAGGATCATAAAGATTACACCATCTCTCAAATGCAAGGGTAGAAGTCCACCTGAAAGGAAAAGGGAAGTTGCATTTACATAGGGGTGGTGGTGAGGTTGTTTGCCTTGCTATCATTGTAAACTTAAAGGAGTGCTGAGCAGTGAATTTTTTGCCTTTCCCCTTGCTGAGCAGCTCTTCTAAACTTTTCTACACTGAAGACTCACTTATGTAAAGTCACCAGATGTCACCATCATATGCATTCAGAGTTGTAATCTGCTTACACTAAGCAAAGAAAATACTGATTCTTTTTCCTGTTTATCCTGTGGAACAACCCAGGCAATAAACCATAAGTTTCCTTCTCGTATGTCAGCAGAGATTTTTTATTCTGCTAAATTATCATTCAGCCAGAAAAATACATTAATCGACTAATAAATATGAGGCTCCATGAGAATATGCATAATATAGAATAAATATAGTATAAATAATATAGAATAAATGTAGTATAAATAATAAAGGACTGACTTAGATGTTGCTAGATCAGAACTCAGATGCCAAGTTTTGCACTTTTTATGATGTACAGGAACATATTTCCTCTTATAAAGACAATTTTGAGGAACAAGCAGCTGGAAAGAATTTTATTTTGGAAAAGTTAAAACTGAGCATAGATGATATTAAAACAAATTGAAAAGACAGAGAACATGTAATCTATATTATGAAACCTTAAATAAATATAGAATTGCTTTCCTTTTGTACCATGAAAAATGGACTGTTTACTATCTTTCAGATGAAGTCATATATTAAAACAAAATTTCATCATTTTCTCCTGTACTTTATTGCCAAATGGCAATAAAGATATCAAAAGGGGCTTTGCTGATTTAATGTTCTTTTGAAAAAACTAGCATGCTTGAAGTCTACTACTAATTTTTCTAAAAACTAGGGCCAGAGTTTGTTAGTTAAATAGTTACTACATCACAACTTTAGAAATATAATGGCATAGGTAAGTAAGTGAAATTAACACAACATTATGGAAATTCTCTGATTTGCCCTAAAAGCACAAGTGATTAATAATTCATATTCAGTAAAAGGTCAGATGGTGATCACTATGGTCAAGTGAATCACTGTTTCTTTGTTAAAATAGTAACCTTTAATGTATCCCTTTCTAATAAGGGGTTGCACAGTTCCTGTAGAACTTAGGCTTGAGAACAGGATTCACCCAAATCCTAGCACATACTCAGCAAGTGGGTGACTGACTCGTTTTCAATAGGTTGTCTACTTACAGAGAAGGCACGTCTGACATTTGGCACTTCACTGAAGGCAATAACCACTGGAGTGATATCCAAGGCACTCAGCTCAAGCACAGCTGTGCTGATGGCAACATCATCCTGCGATGGACCATTGGCAAAAAATACGGCAACTTTTCTTGTGAGGATTCCCTGACGAACACGTTTGAAGGCATTTCTTGCAACAAATCTCATGGCCGCCCCAATATTTCGTTTTCCACTGGATCTCTCTAGTGGGATTCTCTGGACTGCTTGTAGCAGCAAGTTGGTTTTTTGGAATTCAGAGAATCGGATGAGGTAGTGCATGTTGGTATTGAAAGAAACAACAGAGACACGAGCGCCTGTTGGGCAGTTGCTTTCACTTATCTTAACGGTCTTCAGCAATAACGTAACAATGTTCCTCATTCTTTCAAATGCAGCTGGTGTAACATCGTCAGACATATCCAAGGCAAAAACCACTTCAGTTGGATAAGGTGGGCATGTGTCTGTATGTTAAAGCAGAAAAGTTGTGTGAGAACTTCTCCACAACTCAAACACTGTTAGTTTTTTCTTCAAGTCTATCAAAGAATGGATGTGCAGAGATCAGATGGGCTTACCTGATGAGCACGCTGGAAGGAAGAGAGGGAGAACAATTAAATTATTTTGGACTCATATGCATTAAAATAGTGACATATCCACTTGCTTTCAATGAAGAGCCTGGCTCAAAATTCAGGCAACTGACAGAGTCTGTCAGCGCAAGACCACATTCCTCTTTTACAATCAAATACTCAAAATCGTGCAATTTTACTAGATAAGAATTTTAAAACTTGTCCTGGGTTCTGCTGAGCACACTTCTGAGAACGAACACACCTAATCTGACGGACAGCTGATAAACAAATACTGTCTTTTCTCAGAGAACTCCAGGAAGAGTGTTGGCATAATGCCAAAGATTCATTTAATCTTTAATGAGGAATAGCTATTTGTTATAATTTTTGCAATAAACAGGAAAAATGAGCAAAAAGCATAAGTCTGCTTCATACACATGCTAAAACCTCCTCACAATTAACAACTACCAGTCAAACTGAACCCAAAAAAACCTTACCAGTTTATAGGTTTTGAGTGAAGACTGTTCCATTTAGGAAGAGTGACTAGGTAAAAACAGAGGTAAAAGAAGATGTTCCCTACTTACGGCAGTTTTTTCGGGTAAAATTCACAAGTTCACAAGGCTGCAGGTTCAAAATAAAAAAAAAGGAATTAATGGCAAATCCCAGACCACCCTAGACTGGGAATCTTACTGTTGGTTTGTGCTGAAGATTGTATCCTAGCTCCTAAAATAACTTTCATTACAGTAAATCCAGAATCGCACAGTCCAGTTTCTTTTTATAACAGATAGTACAGGGACTCTCTTCCCTTGCTGCAGAAACTAGACACATTGTTTTAGACATCTTCTGTTGACATTTAATGATGTTCTGAAGCATTAAAACAACAATTCCATTCTTTATGAATGAGTGTCATCCACTATTTATTTTGCGTAATAAATTGATCTAAGATGTCACCAATCAATGGCATTCCATAAACAATGGGCATTCCAATAGTGACTCACACAGGAAAACAGAGATTCATGAAGGAGGAGAGGATGCCCTTTGGACACAGAACACACCTGCAATAGTACTGCCTGCAGGTAGTCATCCATGTAAGTACAAATGAAGTGTTTACTCAGAAGTATTCCTTTTACATGGGATTAGGATTCTGAAGAAATCCTGCACTTCTATTCCCAGTGAAAATAACATGCTGAAGAAATGCCTTTCATTACAAGAGAGAAAAAAGCAATCCTAACATGAGCTGGTGTGTAAACTGATACGAGTGAAGAAACAGATAAATTAATATTAATTGCCCAACAGTTTGTAAAAGTCTGGACATGTTATTAATCCAAATGCATAAATGTTTCTCATTCCTTGGTTGCTTGCAGAATGGAAGAACCCACTGCACACTCTGACATGCACGTGGAAAAGATATTATTTTATAACAGCTAATTGTGCTCATTGCTGCCAGTGATTATCAATGGAAACTAAACCAGATAATTCCCTGCAGTATAGTTAGATGTAAGGCGATTACTTACTTCCATTAAAATGGTGCCCACTGGTCCCTTGGCACCCTGAAACAAATTAAACACAGGTCCAAAAAAATCAGAAAAATCAGACCTTGATAATGTGTTTCCATGTATTACTCTGTAGCCCAAAAAAAAATGCAGGCAAACAGTGTTTCACAGCAATCATTTATGAATTTGCCAGGAGACAGCAGTTCCAAGCACAGATTTCTGTGGACCTGCTCAGAGTTGCAGGCTACTTGCCAGATTTATTTCTCAGTCCATTTTCCTTAATGGTTTTTAAATGTTCAATACCTGTTGCCCTTGAGGAGCAGTATAATTCAGAACTGGGGTCCTTTATAAACAGCAGTTTCTTTGCTATGGTTCTGTTATTTGCACTTCACATACTTTCCAACATCTGGTGTGTGGCAAGCCTTCCCTCTCCTCTTGCACAGTACAATCCCCACAGCTCTACCTTGAAAGATCCTGCAGACCATACACACATCATGTCACCTTTGTCTACTCTGCAGCTTTCTCCCTGGGAGCTGTGGAAAAGTGACAGCACTCCAAGCATCTTTTTGTCAAAATAAAAGTATTGTTTCATCTTCATAACAGGAATTAAAATAACAGGGAAAATAACTCATTTTCAAGGGAGCTTGAGTATTCACCATGTGTGCATTTCAGATGCCTAAGAAGACTACTGAAAATTGTCCCTTATTCCCAGGGAGCTGCAGTGAGATACACCAGAAAAATTTGAACTCCATATCCTACTTCTTTTCTTCACCCTCTCTCTACCGTAACACAACAGTTTACCAAAATTATATACTTCCTTACATATCCAAATTACAGCCCTGTCTCCATATTTTTTCTTTCCCCTTTCCATTCCTCCACCTGCCTGAGCTACCTTCCTCACCTCCTCTGCTGTCTTGCTGCTAGTGCCATCACTGCCATTCCATGCTTTTTTTCTTCTTATGTTTCCCAGCAGGTCCATGTTCTTCTTTGGGAGTGTTCAGCAAGAGTTAATTGTGAATTGTCTGGCTACTAAAGAATGCTACTTACAGCAGCTCAGTGGTGGTGATGGAGCTGTGCAGACTTGACATATATGGATAATAAAACCACCAAGGATGGGTAAAACAAGCCTGTTTTGGCTGGCCCTGCCTACTACCTGTACCTCTTCCTGCATTCCTATCTCTTCCACTTACAGGGTTCCCACTTTCTCATTTCACAGATGCACTGCTACAGCAATAATCCCACCAAGCCCATACATCCCAAGCTCTACTCTCACTTGAAGAGGAGATCTTGAATTTGAAATACCTCTGAAGACTTATTGGACCACGGACTGGCAAGGCCTACAGCTGTGGCTCACCAACTCACAAGATCTATCTGTAAATTTTGTGAGTGGCTGAACAGCAGAGAGGGCAATGTACTCCAGCTGGCACTCTTAACCATTCTTGTGCTCAGCACCATAGAATAAACTGGGACAGGTACATTCTTTAACCAACGCAGTGTATTGAGAAAGGAAAAAACGTTTTCTAAGTTGCGCTTACCTATGGTCCGTGTTATACAGGTAAAGATAATATTAACAATTTTATGTTAAATGTTACCACATTTAAACTTAAGGAGTAAGCTTAAGAAAGTTTAACATAAAAAATATTAACAGTAGGGATTGTTTCTTGTCACTGTGGAGCTGATTTTCAGAATTGCCACAGGATAAAGATAGACACATAGAGGGATTTTCCTAACTAGCTATAGGGTTAGTCCTAAATCCTATTGAAATCCGCAATCCTTTCACCTGCTTAGATGGAGAATAAAACATTTTTTGGTATAAAATGCAGAACATAGACACCGGAAAAGTACATCAAGACATCTACTTGTATTATGGATTAACAGGTTATAGTCAATTTAAACTTATTAAATAAGTGCCTGTAACTGCAAGTTTGATTTTAAATGGCTTTTCTTTTCAAATTAAAAAAAAAAAATTAATTGGCTTTCAGCAGATCTATTCAGTTCTATACTTCACTATTCTGTTATTTTAATTAAATATGCACACAGCCTAAAGACAATACCAAATACTTTGGAAGAAATTCTGGCCAGCATTGTCTTGTTGCAGTTCCATTTCCAGTGGCAGGTGCTTCTGTGCACACACATCCACAGGCAAGACATAACTCTGTGCAACTGCCAGGCTGATTAAACATAGTTTACCATGTGAAACACTACTAGATATTCCATTAATATAACAGTAATTTAAAGAGCAATTTAAGGATGATTTTTTAAAAATAAAAACTTTATTTAAAAAAAAAATTACCATAGGTCCTGATGGCCCTCGGTCACCTGGATCTCCCAGGGAACCTGGTGTGCCAGAATTACCCTAAAAATAGAAATACAAGTTTTATTCTTTATAATTGCATGCACTGGTACCAAATTTCATCAGGGAAAAAAACTCTGTAATGACACTTCGAGTTGGACCCTGCATTTTCATAAAGATAGTCTACCACTCCTAAGAATTATTAGCAACTAACACTTCTGAAGATTTAGACCTGTACTTTCTCAAGACTTCTTACCCAGATTATGGCTATAAAAGTTCAGAGTGGCAACCGATTTAGAAACTTTTGATAAGAAACACTTAGTGTGTAAGGGTTTTACTTCTAGAACTCTCACACAGTTAGCAGATTTATCATTCTTACTCTTCTACCCCTAATTCCTTTGGGTCCTTCAGCTCCTGGAATGCCCTGATCTCCTTCTTCTCCCTGAAAATAAATGAAATCCAGACAGAAACACAGATAAGGCTCTTCCAAATAAGAATAATGTAAAACAAGACAAAAAGAAAGCAAACATGCCCTTTTAGTCATACCTCTGGACCAGGATATCCTATGAATCCAGATTCTCCCTATGAAAAGAAAGGACAAAGACTTCATAAGAACCTAGAATTTTGTGATCTGCTTTGAGTTTGCTGTCTTTAAACCAAAAGTAATTTTAACATTATTCTCAGCTTTACAACTCATCCGAGCAATAGTGGCTGCTACTCTGGTCTCAAATGACACCATTTTAGATTAATACCTTGCTCATCTAAAGGAAGAGCATTTTAAGAATTTCCATCAGTTTCTAAATTTTCAAGAATATTCCATTTCTCAAGTAAATGTTTTATCAAAAAAATTATTCATGCCTCCTAATAACATGCCAAGGAATTCCCATGTAGCACGTGAATTCGGATTCAGAACTCAGTGTTTGAAGGTAGTTTCAAGATTTTATACCACCCAGACTAAACAATCATACCATAATATTTTCTTGGCTTACTAGAAGTCAAGTCATCAACCGTTTTCAGTTACTTCTGTTTCTAGTGTGTTCTTTGTTCACCCATGATAAATACAGAAACTCTCACAAAAAAATACAGAAACTCTCACAAAAACCACCCAGAAGTGAAGTGTATCTTTCCTAAACATCGGAATTCACATTACTTATATGTGTCCTTGTCCTCTTGCATATAATATATGTGGAAACTATTAAACCCTGCCATCAAAGAAAATTATTAGAGCTAAGAAGGTAAGAAAAGAGATTGGAAAATAAGAAGCATCAACAGCCATTTTACCAAAAAGCCATTTAAGGAAAAGGAGTTCATCTATTGCAGAGGCTCCTAGAAAGCCTTTCATATCTTTTCTGTAGCTATCTGCAGCACTCTGGTTCTCCCACAGAAAGGGAGAGTGAAACAGATGGGCCTACCAGTGAGATTCACTGGACTTTTTCTGCTTCACAAGCAACAAGAAAGTACTAGTGTTGCAATACTGTACAAACTCTTTGAAAAGAGAAGTGCAGCTGTTTCCAACATCCTGACCACTTTGCTCATGGACTGATCCACTGGTGCCATGGCTTTGACCTCATACTTTCTGTATACTTTTCATTACTTTCTGTATATTTTTCATTTTTGCTGAATTCTTGTACAATTTTAGAGAAGAAGGCATTTCATTACTTTCTTTTTTTAGCACTGTGAAGGGAATGATAAGAATTTCTTATCCAGAGGTTAATCCTCAGATCCTACTGCTGACTGTAGGAGCACAAGGAAAAATATTTCACATAAAACAGTGAGGATGTTTGGAGAGTATCACCCTCACCTTGGTAGTAAGGGAATTCCTCCTCTGAAACAAGAAAAATTAAAAGAGCCCATAGTGGCTGGCCCACTAATACTTGCCAATAATGGTGTTTAGTCAGGCAGGCTGAAGAGGGAAGAAACCACTGTGTACTGCAAGTACAATCCTCCACATATATATACACACATCAGGGAAAGAGTGAGTGGTCCTCAAAAGAATATCCTGTGGAAGAATGTCTCACATGAATTGTGGTAAGCCTGAGCCTGTCACTGAACCTTAGAAATGCACTTCGCATGTCTTACATTTCTTTTTAGTCAAATATGGATGGTCATGTTTGATAACACAGTAGAATGGAGATTGAGAGACTCTGACTTGAAGCACATACCTTTGCTCCTTTGCTTCCCTCAGGACCATAGGCATCTCTGCCATCCATGCCCTGTGTGGGTTAAATATACTACGAGTTAACTTTTAATAGAGGATTAGGTTTATATCCAATTTCATTTTTGGAATAAAGATGTCCCATTACAATGAAGTGCCCAAGCTGTTAAGACTGGTGAAGTAGGACAAGCTACCAAAACACAATCTAAAAACACTAGCAAATGATGGCAAAAACTGTAGAGGGAAAACAAGGACAGAGGTCATAGCTCCTTTCTACAGTGTGCCCTACCTTTATTAACCTTTCTCTCTTCTAGAGAATTTGAGGGGAAAGATAGATAAGAGATAGATTTCTCTAGCCCACAAGAAATCTGGTGTCCATAATGAAACTGAGAACCAAAGATGAAACAATTTTAATTTTATCAAATAAAGAAAAGAGCAGGCAATGAACGTTACTGATTCAGATGGATAGGTATTAAAATACAGGCATGCTGATTAAGGCAGAAAGACTCACAGGAATGCCTCTCTGTCCAGGTGGTCCAGCTAAGCCCTTCTCTCCAGGGTCACCAGGTTCACCCTGTTATAATTGAAACACAAAACCATTAGTTTGCCTCATTCAGGAGAATTCTTCTTTCTAAATTGCAAACCTGTCTGTTAAACTGAAGTGTGCCTATACATTTTATAGACTACTTGATGCTGTGCAAAAGCATTCCATTACAGACCATATTTCATGGACTGCTCCTGGTGGTAGAACGGGAAAGGACTTGGCAAATCAGAATATGCTGAGCATCCATGCAGCTAAACCCCAAAGGTGTTGTTCAATAAAACTCCCATTATAATAAAGAATTACAAGTGGAAAAAAAAAAAAAAGTGAGGTTTGAAAAAAATTATATTAATGGTAGAAGGACATATGCTGGAATTCCACCAGCCTGAAGCACCTGTTGATAGCAAATGATATTTCTCAGGCAGGCTGTCTGCACTGTGCTCTTAGCCCTTTTGCAGGGTTTCTTTTCTTCAGTTCCATTTTTGTTTCCCTTTCTAACTGAACATTCTTCTAACGAAGACCCAAATATTAAACAGCACAGAACCAGACTGACTAAATGGAATGTATGATGGAAATTCCCATATATTTTCCCAATTTTTGTCACTGTTTTAATAATATATGTTTCCACACAGTGATTCTTTTCATGCCAGCACTTTGCCCTTCTGATACCTCTCTGTCACTAAAGATTACAACCCTTCAAAGAGATGAAAAGGCTTAGCTGGCTGGTATTATTTGTGATTTTTAGATTCAAAGATGCAACAGCACCTAAATTGAGTTATTTTTATTAAATTAAATTTCACATATCAACACACATAAATGAAAGGTAAGTAAGGATAACATTTATTAGAAGTAAGTGAACTCTAATGTGAACAACCTGTTAGTATAAGCCTTTCTGTTTGACTTCATGTTTATTCTCTTCTTCTCAACATGCGCATTCCTCCAAAATAGACATCATAACAGTCAAGGTTCCTTGGACATGTTTGGAATCTTTAGAAAAACAAGGTTAAAATAAGCAGCTATGCTTCTTTGAACTGAGAAGGTCAGATTGGACATTAGGAAAAAAGTTCTTCACCTAAGGGTGAAGTCACTGATCCAGTGTTGGTCACTGGAACAGGCTCCCTGGAAAAGTCATCACAGCACAAAGCCTGTCAGACTTCAAGTAACATCTGAATGATGCTCTTTAAAGTTTGGTTTTAGGTAGTCCAGTAGGAAACAGGGAGTTGGATTTGATGATCCCTGTGGATCCCTTCCAAGATGAGATATTCTATAATCCACTGGTGAGTATTTTTAATTAATTGGACAGACTCTAGGAATCATAAAACAATCTCAAGAGTCAGCACTGTCTTATTTCTGTTCCATTTAGTGAGAAGGCAGGTCCCATTCAGAACAGTCACCACAAGTGCATTACAACAGTGGTCATGGCAACACTAAAAACTTCTTAGTATAGTTCTGATATATGCAAAATTACCCTAAACACATCACTTGTCTTGTGATGCATGCTAAAAATATCTTACAACTTAACATTCTGCACATGTCTCACAGCATGGAACTAACTCTTTGTTAGTCCATGCTTCTTTGGTTGATCTTGAATGAATGACACTGTTAGATTGCTGCAATTAGATACATTGAAATCTTTACCTTTGCTCCTCTTGCACCTAACTTTCCAACAGAGCCAGGTGAACCGGGTGTCCCCAGATTACCCTGTGATAAGAAATGTCAGTTAAAGGGTGCACAATGAAAAAATCAAAGGCTCACTGCACTCAAGGATTCATTGCCACTTGAAATTACTACAGAATCAGTAAAAATATTGGGCTTTTGAGGACCACAAGTAAGAGTTACTGGTCAAGCTATCATTGTACTTATCTCCTGTCATCTGGACAACTGCCATAAAATTCTCAAAATGTTATCAAGTATGACATAAATGTTACTTTCTATCTACAGAGATACCTAGTGAATACATGCATATGTGCACAAAAATATTAATGTACAAATATAATTGGTTATGTCAGCATGAGCATTATTACTTGACTGAAACAGATGACCAAGGCTGACAGCATAGGACATTTCAGTCCTGAGTTACAATGGTGTAATTCCAGAACAAGAACCCCCAAAAATCAACAGCATCACAAAAGTGAGAAGTTCAGCAGACCGTTCAGCAACTCAACAGTTACAACCTCATCACACCCTAGCACTTGCTATTCACACACCTAAATTTATTTTCAAGGCTGTTATTTTATCATACAAGACTGCAAATCAGTTTTCTAAAGTATGACACCAAAAAGCCCTCAATTTCTACTTTTTAAAGCTTTTTTCATAAGAACGACATCAACACTGAGAATGAAAAGCCCTAATGGAATGTATTATTTAAAGCTAACCAGAGGGCCTGGCACGCCTTGTGGTCCGGGAGGTCCTCTGATCCCTTGTGGTCCTCTGGGGCCCTGGTGTAGAGAAACCATTGAAACAAAAAGTCAGCTCAATATTAACAGCCTTCCAATGACAATCATGTTGCTGCAATGACCAGAATCCCAGTGCCTGTTTCACAAGCCTTGTTTTACAGGTGAAACTTCTGGCTGTTTTGTTATAAAGATTTGCCTGTGTGAAGCACCTGAGATGGTCATTGCCTGCCAGCCTGATTGAGAGACCCACGGAGGTGTCTAAGATACCAAGGGAGCCATAAGCAGCCTACTATAAACTAGGCATGCTGTCTCCATCCTAAAATGTAAAGTTAAAAGCATGTTTAGAGTATCTAAGAGCATATTTAAACTAGAAGCTACTGTAAGAAGTCTACCATGATAATTCTGTTCAAAATGATTCCACCTGGCAATTTTTTTACCCACAAAGCTTTTCTCATTGCTTTTGTCAATGCAATAGATTTTATGTATTTATTGCTAGCAAATTCTAAATTATTCATTTTGAAGATATCTGCTTGGTAACATCATCTAAGTTGGAGGTGTGTTGGCTAAATTACTTATTTTTGCTGCTCATGCTCCTCTTTTAATTTCACTAGAGGTTGCACCCATGTTACTTGTCACAATTAATTTCTCAGGGTTACAGAAAAGATTTGCCAAGGAAGAGTCTTACTCATAACATTCATTAGCTGAAGCTAACAAAGTTCCTAAAATACAAAAAAAATCAAGGCAGGAAATTTATTTTCTCCATAACTAACATAAAAACAACTCAGAAGTTCTATTAGTTACCTGTGGGCCTGGAAGACCAGTTTCTCCTGAGTAACCTGTTTCTCCCAGATCTCCTTGTTCACCCTGCCAGAACAAAACCCAAGAAAACAACAAACACAGACAAATCAGTATCTCTGATTTGTACATTAAAAGATAATAATTTCGTATCTATACAGATTATCAGTTGATAGAATGCTTTTCAATGCACTCAGTTTTCAAACAGCTTCAAATTCCTGTTGAAGAAAACTCAAATAAAAAGCAGAAGAGTAGCTTTCCTTTAGTTTTTGGAGAGGTGTGATGAATATAAAAGCTGCAGCAGAAGAGGTCAGATTTATTTTGCTGAATACATTTTACACCATGTCTCAGCAATATTTGTGCATTACCCTTGTCCACTGCAAAGATCAGAAGTCATAAAGCCAGGCCACAAGGGCAGATCCTCTTTCCCCATATCCATGGGTAATGGCTCTCCAGGGAAATCATGACTTCACAATCACACTAGAATTAGATCTCTTTTAACTCCCCATCTTTTACTTTGGTTATTCAGTGAGGAAAATCAAATCTGCCTTGATGATGGAAAAAAAATTTCCAGCTCCCATCTCCATAAAGCTGTCATTTGAGGATGAGTCAGTTTAGCTAATGGCCATAAGAAATACTCACTGCCCTCCAGACTGAGTAAAACTGTGACATTAAGCACCAAGATACTACAGACCTTGCAGACCCCTTTTCACTGGAGAAATCATAAACATACATCTGAAGATTCTTGGGAAACAGATGGTTCTGGATAGAATCTTCTGAGGAAAAATGAATTTAAAAGGCTGAACTTGGATTATGCACCATATAAATGAAACAAAAGAGAACAACAGAAACAAAAGCCAATAGCAAAAAAGAATGTTAATTTATAGCCAGAATAAGACCACTGTAAAATCAGCAAGTATATGATACTGCCAGGTGTAAAAAAAATTCAAACAGAAACAGATTTCCATGTAAATAATTTTGACCATAATAGAGATGGATACATTTCTTAGGCACACCTTACTAAAATCTAAAATCAATTTAAAGCTTTCAGCTACTTAAATTTACTTTGAATCAAAACCCAGAAAAGTGGTTGCCCTTTTTTCTCCCCTGCCTTTTCCTCTCTCTCTTGCCTTCCTTTAAATTAATCTCCTTTCCCTCTTCCCTATTTTGCTTTATTTCCAGCACACAGATTGCAGTGTAGTTCTTGTCTGTGACAAACACTTCTCTGATACCACACCACACATTCTATTCTTTCTGCCTGCGGGCTACTTCTGACTGTTAACAATGGCTAGCTGTGCTTCATGTTGTTTTAACTATTTGAAAAAATTAGTCCCCTTTTATCACAGTAAGGCACAGACAATTGGAACTGCAAGTCCTGGGAGGAGTCCTTTTTAGCATATGGTGAACAGCACTGTGTTCATGCTGACTGCTAGGGAATTTAATGACTTTGATAATGAGGGTGTTATTTCAGTGCCTTTTACTAACAGCTAAACCTAAAACAAGCCCTTATGTGTTAGGTGGGTGAATTCCGGCTCACTGTCTCTAATTTGATTATTCTTCTCTGAGCACATCACCACCAATATCCCTCTTATCCTCCTGAATCAGAGATTCTTCTTTATCCCATTTCAGCACAAAATCCTCCTCCTCCAGAGGGACTGGCCACATCCTATTTCCTTACAAAGCAGGACACAGTGGTCTGCAGAAGGGCCCTTGAAGACCCCACAAACATCAAGACTAAATAGATCTGCTTCCTGGCCCAGGGACACCAGGAGAGCTTCACAGTGAAGCTGTCATAAATTCTGCTGATAGAGCTATGCCCTGTGGCAGCTTTGTAACATCCTGCCATGCAAGAGATCTCAGTGGAAAGACAAAACACCAACAGCCTCACCCAAGGATGGGTGCCACTGTCATATTGCAGAGTTTACTGTTTCATCTTGCTTCTGCAGGCGATGTAGAAAACAGAAATGTGCAATTCTCTTTGCCATTCACTTTCTACATGTTTTCAGTGAAGGATATCTACATTACCTGCATTTGATCATTGATTGGTACTGACCTTTCAATGCTCACTGACCCAGACAAATGTTTTTTTATATGCTTTTAGAAGTCAAATCTGATCATCAAGTACTTGAATGAAAACAGTTGGAAAGTTCTCTGTTGCTGTGAATTTCAGTCATTTCTCTTGTTCCCCGCCATTTTACAAAAGGGTGGCCTCATCACTGGCTGAGGGAGTTTCCATGGAGATGAAGAGGGCTGTCTCAACTAAGGTTCAATTAGTTGAAAGGTTCAACTAACTCCATACTCTGTGAATTTACTAAACAAGTTGAACCATTTTATTTTCTAACCACATAAGAGTTCCTGTGCTTGTCAGTACAACCAAGATATGGTACAGATCCATTTCCACTGACTTCAGTTATGATCCTATTACCATCATAGCTTAGTTGGATTAGTTCTTTTTGTTGGTACCTGACAGAATAATGCAAACATTCATGAGGTATCAGCTGCAATCCAACAGGGAAAAGGGGAAAAAAAAAGGCATTAAGTTTAATAATTACCTAAGAAATGGATTTTTGACTAATCAAGCAGGGATTGGAATAATTAAGAGGCAGACTTGATGAATATTCTTCAATATTTCATTCTAAAATATCTTCATGAACCCTGAATAGAATTTCTGAGATAGAAATAGGAAACAAATGCAAAATCTTCATATTCTTTCAAGTTATGTTGATCCTGGCAATAGACAAAGCATGGTGCTTTCTTCCTGTTGGCAGACAGTATCAAAATCTTCCAGTATATTCCTATCTGCAATGCCTCAGTGGAAATTTTGGATTCTCAAAATGAAATCCAGACTGGGGCTTCCAGAAATTAGGTGGAGACAGGGGTTTTGGCACATGGCATACATGTGTATTGCAAAAACCTGGGAAGTGACCAGACTATAGTTTAGGGAACTTGCAGGACTCTCACTTCTGATTGACATTGCCCAGTGAAATATTAATTTGAAAAATTCTAAATGTAAAAAATCTGCATTACCTGGCTGCCATACAGAGGAAAAAAGGAACAAAGGTATAGCAAAACCTCTCAACAGGAGAGGGACAGGAAGCCCAGAAATCAGAGACAAATCAAACACTGTGCTGCTGAAGAAATATTACTGCCATAAAAAAGTCTTTTCCTTCACTTCCTTTCCTTCCTTCTATGTTCTATATTGCATCACTGTGGTTATTCTTGCTATTATTTATTAACATTTTACACTTGGCCTACTCAAAATGCTGGTTGGCACTTTTTTTCAGAAGCTACAACTCTATCCATTCCCCAGACTCAGCAGAACTTCAAGATATATTCCACCCTGTTGGCACTGACAATGTTGTACACAAAACTGTGATGTTTCCTTGCACTTATATGCACTAAGATAAAGGGGGAAATGCTGTATCATGGCATATACCATCTTCCTAATCCATGTTAGCTGCTTGACAGAGAGATTGGGTCAAATGTGAACCATTTGTGCTAACGTAAGGTTTTTTAGAATGATCATGTAACCTATACTTGAGAATACCTAGAATTTAATTTTTACTTGCACTAACCCACCCTTGAACATAGCTGCTGTTAGATTTGCTTTGTTAACTGTACTTTGTAATTCACACCCTGGGACAAACAAATTTTCTTTTCCAAGAACATTATCTGAATCATCATTTAAGAGAATTGCAATGATGTCTTTACTAACTACCTCTCAGGAAAGTTTTCTTTCATTGTGACTCTATGTGGTGGAATTCTAGGAAAACCAGGGCTACCTCCTTACAGTGAGAGGGATTTTGTCATCTCTCAACAACATGAGAGATTTTTCTACCAGAGGATCTTCCTCAAGTGATCAGTCAGCATGCAGTGGGTTTGACCTATTCTGTACATCATATATTCTTTTATATATTGACTTGGGAAATTATTTCCAAAATCTTGATTATGTTATATGTTTGAGCCAACTTTCAGAGCTGCAGTTAATACTGTTTCTTTTGAGCAAAGCGTTGTGTAGGACTTGCCCTAATTTTATCTGTGCTGCACGTGTGTCACGCACATCTCTGTGTGCATGCAGCAAAGGAGGAATAAACTGTCAGACTTTGCAGCCTGACTACTCATTCCTGTCATCTTTAGTGACAGTCTTTTCTCTAGCTATGTTCCCATACTTGCCCTAAGAGTAAACATAACCATCCATTTATTTTGATGAAAACTCTCCTCTAGTTCTAAATCCTTCAAGTCAGGAGGGTCTCTACTGCATCTACCTGAGATTCAAAGGCTGCCTTGGCTTGAAATAGACTTTTGATTGTTAAACATTTGTGTCTTGGCTCACAATTAAATTTTTCCCTTTAGAGGAGCAAACACCCAGGGTGGACATGTAGCTGCATAGAAACAGGTAGCAGCAGTGTCAGCCACTCACCTTTATACCTGGAGGGCCTCTTCGACCTGCTGCACCCTAGGAAGGAGTGGAATGAGAGATTACATCCAGAATACTGAGCAATATGTGAAACAGCAGTTCATCATAAAACACACTATACATACAATAAAACCTAATACAGCTTAAAGAAACCAGAGATTATTTCCACAGAAAGATTTAAGGTAAAAAATAAAACAGAAAAAAAAGTGGATTTGGGGCAGAAATTCTTACGCAAATAAGTCTTTAAAAAAAAAAAAATTACATCCTTAATGGTGCAGAGAGAAGACATTGCAACAAAATTCTGAAAAACATCTTCTCAGTCAGCTGCCCTTTGGCTAAAATAAAGAGAACAAAAGCCCTCTTCTCTCCCTGTGAACCCAGAGGTTTGTACCACTTCCTGCTGCACACTGCTCAGTAGCTCCAGTGAATGCCACTGCTAAACCTCACATCACTGAAGGCCATCAGAATGTTTTTGCAGCCTGACTGAGGAATGATCATGCCAGACTTTGGCATTAAACACCATTCTGACAGACTAGAAGAGGGGCCTTCACAATTTCCAGTCACCAGTGAACTAAAAAAGAGCAGCTCAGCTGCCAGTGATCTTATTTATATGCTTGAACAGACATAAAAAACTTGTAGTCATGGGCAGAAAGAAGAGATAGGTTAATCTAGGGTGGAATCGTGAAGCAATTAAGGCTCATTGAAAAAGAAATTGAGTTTAAGTCTTGTGACTTCATATGAATCAGACCTGAAATTAACAAGAATGCAAATTCCTGATTTTAAAGAAAAGAAAACACATTGCAATATATATAAACTACTAAGCCAAATTTAAACCAAATACTTTTCATTATGAAAACTTTAGAAGATTTTTATTCTTTCTCCTTGCAGACATTTGAAGTGTGGGGTAATGTGAAGAATACAAAAATGGGTTTTCTCAGGGGGAACCCCACTGTATTTTTTATCAGTTATTTCTACCCCATATTGATTGCTGTTCTTACATCCAGGCCAGCATCACCCTGCTCTCCTTGGAGTCCATGTGGGCCTGGGTCTCCCTGCAAAACAAAGTAATGACCAAGCTCTTTAAATACTCTTTCCTTTTACTTGTACATGCATATTCTTCTTTATACATTCTTTCTTTGTTTCTTCTTCTAAGTATTTCCATTGCAATCAGTTGTGTCATACTAATGTTGATTCTTGCTATTAACAAATCATTTATATTCAAAAATTATAAACCATATAGACCATGTCAGCTTTGGATTTCCAACTACTAACACCCAATACTAAGTCAAGGCTTCTGTGAAATCATTTTTGTTGACTTCAGCCTTTCAGTTGGACTACTACAGATGAGATTTGCTTCCAAAGAGTCATCAAAATGCAATTATTCTTCAAAAAGTAACCCTCAGAGTTTTCCTACTGCTTTCAGCACACTCTACATGAACATACATGTATGCATACAATCCTACTTGTTCAGAGAGAAACAGACTTCTAAATCAGTGGATTTTTCTCACATGTTTGCCATCCTCTTAAGCTTTCATTCACCATCATTTTTATGCTACTGTCCAACTAGTGATCAGCTTTGCTTATTCTTTCCAAACAAGCTGTAATGGTAATGAAGCCATGTTTTTCTGTTATGCTTCTTTCCTTGCAGTTTTCCTAAAACACCTGTTAAAAACCCAAACATCACTATATAAGCATATATCCCAGCTCTTATATTTTATTTACAGATCAAAATGGAGTTTACACACCACCCTGAGGCAATAGCAGTTGCATAACAAAATTAGTATAGCTTGTTGATACCCTGTGCATTTTTCCCAGCATGATTTCTAACAGTATCCTTTCAACCCATTACTAGAAGCCTCTCAGATTGCTGATGCAAATTGGTGGTAGAATAATGTATTTATACTAAATCCATTTTTTCCCTTAGCTCTCTATTATGAAAATATTTCCATTGTGTTTGTAAACATTTTTTTTTACTTTTATTTCTTTTTTTACTGTATCAAGCACTTCCTAAGCTTTCTGTGTTGCAGACACAGAAACACTAAAGGCAAAATACAAACAAACAAAAACCTCCTTGGTCACTGGACAGCCAATAGAAATTAGCAATTATGTGAATCCTCTCTCCACAAAATAGACCAACTAGCTTACCTGTGGTGCTAGGTTTCCCTTTTCACCCTTGGGACCAGTAACATTATTGTTAGCCCCAGGATCTCCCTGAAAAAGATCAATGGAAAGCCCAGCATTTTCCATTACCATATCTTTATTACTTTGACTACAGTGGAAGGATACAGAAATAGAATTAATTAGATTTGTAATTGCAGACAGCAGGAAATAAAAAGGCTATTTTAAATGAAGATGCTTGTAAGAACACGATATAGGAAGTTCTGCAAAGTCCACAAAGTTCTTTTCCACAGAGATTAAAAGCAAAATTACTAATGAACAATAAATTAAACTGAAAACGTGAAACTGTTCTGGTTGATTTGCTATAGTTAATTGAGTTAAGATCGTAACTCATGAGTTTCAGATGAGGGGTTACACTAGAATGGAATTCCATTTTGCCAGTTAATGCTAGATCAGGTAAAATCCTGATCTTTCAAAGAGGCAAATTACCAAGACAAGTGAGCATTTTTTTTTTCAATACAAGCTTTAAAGACAGGAGTCAGCACAATATATGACTGTTTGGAAGAAAGTCTTCGAAATATATGTGAAAAGACAAAGTTGTGTCTTTTCAAGACAAGAATTGTGGTGTCTGCACTGGAATTTTAGTCCTCAGGGAGTGCATTTATGTAGGTCTCTGGAGCATGCAAAGAAAAAAATGTGAACATGAAGAAGTAACTTGCCTTTGCATCATTATAAATTGCTAACCAAGAGTCAGCGCACAGGGTTTTCAAGTGATCCAGAATTCTTCTGTAGGGTGGGAACCAACAGGGAAGACTGACCTAGTCCACCTGGTCTTTTCACCAGACCATCTGGTCTAGTGTGAGGTGTCCCTGCCCATGGCAGGGGGTGTGGAGCCAACTACTTGATCTTTAAGGTCCCTGTCAGCCCAAGGCATTCTATGATTCTATGATAAGTAGCTCCAAAAGGAGTTATGTTTCCTATGCTGAAAACAAACAAACAAACAAACAAACCAAGAATTCATAAACAAGGAGGAGACCTGAGGCTCAAACACCTGCTTCCAAGCAACACATCAAAACACATCAGTCCATCTACAGCTAAAGAGTCAGGACTCCTAGGATATGCCATTCTTCTTGCAGAGTACTGCATTTTCTAGGACTGTGAAAAACTCTTCAAATCACATATATTTCGGACATCTCCATCACAAAATCGAGGTGCAAATCAGTGAAATATAATAAAAATAAAGCAATGCACTTACATGATCTCCTCTTAGACCAGATTCTCCTCGTTCACCTGATTCTCCTCTGGGGCCTTTTCTGCCCTAAATTCATAAAAACAGCACAAACAATTCAGGCACAAGTACAGATAGTATCTGTGGCAGCAGAGGGCCAGATCCGTTGAAGTCAGTGGAGCTCCAGTGATTAAGAGCAGGAGTGACAGCATATTAGAGAACAGGCAGTTATGAAAAACAACTCACAGGCATTACAGACAGCATTACACTTTGGAAAGATGTTTCCACAAAATCTAAACATTACTGTAAGGGGTACTTCACCCATTTTCCTCTGCTGCCTTTCTCTCCAGAAGGTCCAGGAAATCCACGTTCTCCCTAGACTCAGAAAGAGGAGAGAAAGAAGAAAAAATAATGTTTGTTCTTTCTGCTAAATCAGGTTCTCAAGCTTTTTGTGGCAGAATTCAGCTTCAATCAGATACAAAATTCTAAACACCCAACAACGGAACTTCTGCTCAGCATTAAAGCCCATCCAAGGCAAAAAGGTTCTGTACCTTTGAACCCTGATGTTGGTGTCTTTAATAGCACTGCATATTTAAAGTAATGTTACCTGCTCTCCATCAGTGCCATCAAATCCACTCTCACCATGTTCACCCTGTGACAATAAGGAAAAAAGGCAATTAGCATTAGTCCACTTGTCTCTTTGAGCAAAGAAAGAAGTGTTCATCCTGCATTTGGAAACTCGAATAAGATCTGTGGTTTTAATGGTTAGCAAGAATAATTAAGAATAATAACTATAAATTTTTAATTACTAATTCATATTTTTAATGACTTAACAATGTCTAAAACAGCTAATTGTTAAGGAGACTTAATAAGGAAAGCTATTTAAATTATAGATTTCCATCAGGATTTAAATCCTGCTTTTCCTTCTTTTAGCTTTCAAATCTTCTCCCAGCTGAAGCACCTTCAAAATCCATATATATTCCAAAATAAACTGCTAGTATTTGATCTATCATGCTGATAACCTTGTAATTCTGATTTCAACCGTCATACGTGTTTGTAATGTGCTTTTTTCTCTTTTTTCCATACTTTTATAAAATGAACAGTGGATTGAAAAACCAGAAAGAATAACCATGATAGAAAAATAATTACAGAAGACTGATCTTAGATTTTAAGATTTTTTTAATCTTCATAACTCTTTCAGCAAGAGTACAGAAATACTAGTGCTACATAAATACCAGTAACCTTCCCTTTCAAATTCACATTGTTTTTCTCTTCCCTTTGCCTGCAAAAATGATACACCACATTGCAAACGTTTATGGAAGCTATTTTCCCACAAAATGCCCATCCTAGACTTAAGGAGTTGCAATGTTAACTTGTGTGAGGCATCTAAATAAATTTATAACTGTGAGACTCTTATTCCATGTACGTATGCTCCACAATATTTCAGACTCTGCCAAATAACACACTCAATCTTTACAGGATATTTTGAATATTCTTCCATCTTTCTTTACTAGGATAAAAATGAAGGAATTAACTGTGGTGGTTCAATTTGTAGTAAGAAATTAATTTAGCAGACACAACTAACTAGAAAGCTGAAATGATATTCAACAAACACTGAAAGTGGCACAAGAACAAGTTAAACCCATCAGCAGTCTTACCCTGATAGAGACCACAGATACAATTGCTTTGCATGTTTTGATGCTAAATTGCAAAAAATTTTGATGCTAAATTTGCAAAACCACCTAGTTAAAATTCCTGAGGAAAAATTTCATTTAAAAGAGTTCTGTATCTACTACAAGAAAAAACAGCTGGCTGTACATTTTTACTTAGATTAATATGTCACAAACAAGAATTTCTTGAATAAGCATTCCAGAAAAATTTTGAGCACTAAGTAATGACTTTTACTGAGTTTTATTTTTTCCATCAGTCATTTCCTACCTCAGAAAACCTGAGCCAAACTTCATACTATTAAACATTCAGCATTTCCTTTTATTCAAATAGCTACAATAAAATGCCTTGCAGACTTCAATAACTTCAATAAACTGCTTCAACCTTACTAAGTTGGTACAATTGAATCACATTTTTTATGTGCTGAAAGTTTCATTTTTTTATTTAAAATAAAATTGGTGGATATCATGACACAACATAATGAAGATATTAATGTATTCACTGGATTTCAGTAGGGTTTGTGCAACTGGTAAGACCTACTGCACTATTTAACTTTGACAAGTCGAAATCATCAGCAAGTACTCTCCCTCCTCTATAATCAGATGTTTTGGATATTTGAAGGAGGACAAATTACTTCAGAGAAGAGTGCAGAAAATGGAAAAGGAAAGAGAAACACATGAAAAGATTAAAAAGTTAGTACAGTGCAGAACTTTAAATAGAGCTGAGGTTTCAGAAACACTCTGAACTTTCTCCCAGCTGCTCAACTATGGAGGCAAACATCTTCTGAATCTTTGAGGCTCACAAGTCATATTTAGAAGTGGTTTTGTATCAAAGTATTCAATACAAGTTGATTTCAGTTTAATCACTGTGGTTTGGAAACTATTACTGTTATAGACCATTGTCTTCCAGGCTTCATTTTCTATTATCAAATTAGTAACCTTATCTCCTTCATGAACAGGTATGTTTGAAAGGTTAAACAAGTAGACTTGAAATATTAGCAGATGAGATGACAAACACAGCTTGAAGAGAAGTTTGGATGTTGAAAACATGTCAATAATGATCCAGTGGAAATGCTGTCCAAACCCCCAATAAATATTAGTTACAACTTTTTTTTCCCTCTTCTTCACAATTAGAATGAGATTCAGCTGACCAGAATTACCACCTCAAGAGATCATCAAATTAGTCAGTAAATAAATCCTTTTCCCATCAGACTAAATCCACTATGATTTCAATCATATAAAAATACAAATATGACTGCTGATTTTGATTAATGTGGTAGGTATCTTAAATCCATCCTTATAGAACCATAGCAAAAGTACATTAAATGCTGTGAAGTTTTTACACTATTTTCCTTCCTTGTTGATAATTTCATTTTACAGGATAACATGAAAGGAAGCAGAACTCTGCTCTCTAAGAAAATTGACCACACATGAAAACACATACCTGACTTCCTCTATAGCCTCTGGCCCCCTGAAATTGAAAATAAATATAGATGAAATTTTGTAAAAGTATTTTTATTGAGCTTGAAAAGCAGAGCACAATAGCTTACTGTGCAGTGGTATGCTGAGCTCAGTATTGGTAGTCCCTACTGTCAAACCTGCTACGGGGATTTCCTCCTTTCCTCTTGGGAAGACAGTACAGGCTTAATTTTCATTCCCAATCCATAAAGCTTTTTAGCTTTAACTATGGCCAATCGGGAACTGGTGGTGAAAAAGTCATCATCAAGTTGCTTAGTCAGCAAAATCCTGAGCCATTCAGCCATGCTTGGGTTACACAAAATACCTCTCAAAATGAGACAGCAAACACTGTCTGCCATTCCTACAGCTGCATCTTGACGTTCATCCATACTTCAGGAAGACAGTGCTAGGATTTGTTCCCAGTACAGAAAACAGGTTTGTGGGAAACAAAATAAGGAAATGTTCCAAGGTTACATACTTGCCTTATGGCCTCTGGCACCTGGACATCCCCTGTCTCCTTGAGTCCCACTGAAACCAGCTGGGCCTCTCTCCCCCTAAGAAACAAAAGAAAATGTTCAAAGTCATCCATACAACGATGATTACTGGTTAATTCATCATATAAGACTAAAGCAAGACAGAACTATATCACCATTCACTGCACTAAGGATACAAATGCAAGTCACCTGGAAATTTTCATACGGGCGGTAAGAGAAAATCAGTTACTAATTTGAGTTGCACCTGGTTCTTTGCTCTCACTATCATGCCATGTTTATAGCGTATTACCAATCTCCAGCTGAAATGTCTGTACTTGAAGGGGGGTTGGTTTTTTTAACTGAATAACTAACCCACTTTTGGTGAGTTGCTTTTTAACTGAGTAACGATCTATGGTGAGGTGCAGAGGCACAGAGAAACAGATCTGTGTATTTACCTGTTCCTTTAACACACTTTGGGTTAACATTGATAGGTAGTCAGTGAATAAGTGCAGACAGGTTCAGGCACCAACTAACAACATCATAGCAGGAAGATAAATGTTTACTTACAGTCCCACCTTCCTCACCAGGATGGCCAGTAGATCCTCTGTAACCTGTACTTCCCTGAAAAATAGCAATTTAAAAGATAAGTAACACTGTTATCCAAACACACTGGGTTCATCTCTATCAGATTATTCTGCACGTAGAGACAGAAAACATTTCCTGAAAATTAGATCTGGTTATGCTGAGGACAGCAGGCTCCCCACATTTACACAGACACACTGTACTGTCCCATGTGTTTGACATGGCTGTGAAAAAAAACCCAAACACAGCCCCAAGAAAATACTAAAGGTTACTATAAAATTTCAGTTTGTGATTTCAGGAAACTCTCTGATAAAAAAGCTCAAACATTATTCCAGTGATTTGGAAAAGGAAGCATTACACAGTAACAAAGTTCTAAGGTGAAATAAAAAATATAAGGATTTGGAAACTTGTTAGGACGAACTTATTGTAATGCCTTGCAAACCCATAGGAACGTTTCAACTTTGTACTGGAAGTCATGCAAATATCATATCCTTAGGGCAAAAACTTGAGCAGAGAAAAACTGGAACAAAGGGAATTTCTAGTTGCGCAACAACCATGTTTACATTCTGGACACTGTCTACACACCTTAATCTAGCCTTTTAGTAAAACAGAAAGGTGTAAGAAAATCAACAAGAGTAATGGAAGAAATCAGTAAATTGGTTTATGAAGAAGTATTAGGAGACTATACTTTTGTTATGAGATAACCAAAACTTCATTTAACCGCAACCACATAACTGTAGAGTGTGAACTGCAGATACCATTTATCTCACATGCTACTGGAATAAGTAGAAATAATGGAATGAATAGTAGTCAAATGGAGACTACATATATTAAAACCCTTAATAATTAATTCTACAAGTATGCCATAGAAGTAGTGATATCTGTAATATTCAAAAACGCTTAAAACAAACAATTTAAAATCTCAAAAGAAGTAATCCTTTTGGATCAAAACAGCCTTATAGAAGAGGATATTTGGAATAACCAGTCACAAAAGGATAAGGCATGTACCTAGTGAAAAAGGATTATTTTCTAGTCTCAGTTTGTAAGTTGGAAATTTCTCATTCCCAATAGATAATAACCTTCTTGATTAATCAGATTTAATTTTTTTAATCCCTCTCCATTTTTTGCTGAATTGGTGCAGGAGAGTGCTTAATGATATTTTTATGTACAAATCATTTCAATTACAATTATACTTTCGCATAGGAGCATGCAGCAAAGAAAAGATCATATTCAATGTTTCTCCTTCATCTGTCCTAACATTAAATATCACAGGGACATACATGCATGCTCTGAAATACTACAAAAACCAGAAACACTTTGAAAAATAAAGCAGCTTTTATTTAATGTCTATCTTAGATCTCCTACCTTCCTTCCAGGATTTCCCCGGACACCATGATCACCATTTTCTCCAAGACACTTGCAAATAACCTTACAGCATTTTCTTTCTGCAACAGTATCCTGAAAAATTACAAGAAGCATTTCATTTACATATATGAATCATAAAATAAAGACTGATTTTCCACCCCCTTTTGTTTATATCATAGAAGGACTTACAAGGTTTCTCTGCAAGATGTTTGCAATATCTGCAAAACCAACACTCAGAGGTTCATTGTATCCAAACCCTCTGCCAAACTCTATTTCCCAAAATTCTGTCAAGTTCTGTGTATTGTCCAGGCCAACTAATAGAAATGCATCAAGACCTTCAATGTAAGCACAGATTTGAATTAGTGAATTTAACCATTATTAAAAAACATATTATTTAATCAACAATATAAACTTGAATAACAGCAATTTCCTGCAAGACTTACGTTTCATGGCTTTAACACAGAATGTTAAAAGAAATCAAGCTATTGAGAAAAATGTGTAAGAGAAAAATCCAGACCAGTAATTTTCCAAGTGACTTCTCTCCCCAGCTGTCTGACCAGACTGCTACTCAGTACCCAAACACAAGTTCAAACCTGCTTTCTCCTAGAGAAGTCAGAGTCGTATCTAACCTCTGGTGCTGTAACTCATCACTAAGATGAGTCCATTCTGAATTGCTCCTGCTGTTGGAGCTTGACTCCAGAAACTAGAATCTCTGCATCCCTAGGCACGTCACAATATGACGTCATGTACACGGCTTCACATGGAGAAGCAAATACTCTCCCAGGGACTCCTGGGCAATGCCACACAAGCATGGGGAGGCAGTGTTACATGGAAAAGTTGCAATGGGGGAGCTGTACACCAGGCCTGTGGTAGTAGGAGGCTGGAGCATCAAGGTGGTACCGTAATACCTTTAAAGCGAAGTGAGTCTGCTGCTTTCTTCAGGTCTTCCAGTGAATCATCCAGCCCATCTGAAAATACTAACAGAACCTGTCAGGAAAGGGAGTAATGACAAGTCAATTGCAAAGGAACTGGAAGTTCAGTCTTCGTAAGAATTACAGTTCACATTGAGAAATGGCTATGAGATGGTCAAAATGCATTACACTGTGGTAGATCTGAAATGTGTGCTGGAAAATGGTAGTGGAGAACAACGAGAACAGAACAAAAAAGCCTCTCTTCCCTGATAGCACTTCCATTTGAGGGATTTTTCTTGCTGAATATAGCATGGCTATTATATTATATCTATCATCTTAGCCTGCGAGGTAGGAGACAAATTCTTTTTTAACTTACCCATTGAAAAACTTTCTCTGATGTCGGAAAAGTTCTCTTATATGTGAATGTGGAGAAGAACTTAGAGCAAACAAATTTTCCCATTTCTCCAAAAGTAGCTCCCATTGGCTGTCAACTGAGCCACACGAGGAAGCACATACTCTCTGGGTCTAATCCTCCCCCCATGCAGATATTTATGTCTTTCTGCCCTTTCCACACAAGCAAGTCATCACCCTGCTCTATTCTCTGCCCTGTGTTTTCTTCTTAAGACATCAGGTTTAGCTCATCTCAAGATGCTAATAATCTGTACTGGCTACGTTTCCGTCTTTTCAGGCAAAGATAGCCAAAGAGCTACAGTTAAGTCTCTTCCAGGATGGAGGAAAGCACAACTTCTTATAGTTCCCCCTCAAGCTACCAGTCTCTTCCCATTTTTCTCCTCCAATTCCCTCTTCAAAAGATCAGGTTCCACTCACTGAGTGGATTAGTTTGCCCAGAAAGAAGCTGCACGAGTAGATTGAGTCCTATCCTCAATGGTAATGACTTGAAATCCCCCTAAACTCTCTGACCAACAAGTGAGCAAGCACAGCTAGAGCTTCTTCCCTCCCACCCTTCATATTTTACATTCCCTACACAAGGCACTCCTTTGACCAATGCAAACACCATTACTTCTGTTAAGGTAAATTTTTCTACAGCTGACAAAAGCAAATAAAGTGACTGCTACACCAATTTAAGCCAGAGATAACCGGTAAGTTACCAAACATACAATATGGAGGCACTCGTACACATTCGTTTGCTTAAGCACTGTGTGATACAGCAGAGAGCTGGACCATGGATGGGGAAACTCATCACAGATTGTTGAAGACAGCACTGTTGGCCTGGGTTTGGCTGTTTTTTCTATGATTTTTCCATTTTAAAAACATGAGGAACAGGGAATGTCAGGTGTTACTGTGGGCATTATATATAAAGATATGTTATTATGTTTACAAAGCATTTGTTTACATCAAGCGCTTGTTGGAACACATCCATCATTGAAAATGATGGAATTAGGTACAACTTTTTTGCTCCTAAGCAAACAAATAATAAAGAAAAGAAATTCAAGCAACAGGGAATCATGGGCCCTGATGAGTTTTATAACTAATAATCTTTACAGGACAAGCATGTTATTGCTCAGGATCCTAGGAAGATTAAATTGTGATTTCATGTGCATTCCAAAGTCTTGTACTTTCAATTTGTACATAAACAGTGTCAGAGAAGAATATTAATCCGCTGGTAAAGTGCTGAGATATGCAGCATATTTATTTATAATAATAATGCCTAAGCAGAAAGACACCTTGCTTGATGCTGATCTCCAGAACTGGCAATTAGGAGGAAAAAAGCACTGCTTTTACTTTTATGTCAAACAAGTCCTTTCTCTGAGACTCAGAACAAGCAGAATCTTATGTGGTCATGTTGCCTGTTCAGATATTTTAAGAAATCTTGGGAAATAAAACATTAAATATGCACTAAACGACAACCTAAATTGGTAAGTCACACACTTATGTAAATGCTGTAAAAAATAGAATGCCAACTTTCATCTGAAAGCAGAGAAATTTGTAATATGGTTTTCTCACTCCATGTCCCATTCAAATTGGTGTTTTATAAAAGTGAAATTAAAGTTGGAAGAGGAAAACCCTTATGTATTTGGCAAGAACTAACCAGTCCTTCCTTAGTAGGAAGGTCTTCCTGCATGGAGACCTTAGTAAGTGCTAATATTCAAACAGCTACTACAGGACATATTCAGTGCTTTACAGAGTCAGTGCCTTATCAAGAATAAATTGTCAAGGCATTGACCCTGAAACACTCCAATGAGATCTGAATTTCTTGAACCCAAGTTGAAGGAATCCCCGTGCATTTCAGAAGAGATTAGATGAAGGCTTATGCTTCTCCCTTCACCTCAGTTCAAGATGGATGAATTAACTGCAGCATCTAGGCAGATTTTCCTGATCTTTAGTTATCTGTAAGTAGAACCCAGCTTTGTTATTTGAAATTATTTGGCAAGTTAACATCATGAGAAAAACAGGAGGTTCTGTATAAACTTAAGAAAGCATGAGGGTGACTGAGCACTGGTATAGGTTGCCTGGAGACATTGAGGAGTCTCTATTCTTGGAGATACACATAAGCCATCAGGACATGGCCCTGGACAGGTTCTAGTTGATCCTCCTTAAGGACAGGGATTGAAGAAGGTGACTTCCAGGGGTTCCTTCTAATCTCTACCATTCTGTGATTCTGCATAGTAGCATCATCTGTTCCCGAGCTACGTTTTGTCTTCCTGGAATACTCAGCATCAGAGTTCGTAAATATCAAAATGCCTAATTTTCCCAAGTTGTATGCTCATACCATTAAGTTACCTTAACTTTAGCAGAGGTCATATTAAAGAAGTTCTCCTCAAGTGCCTGCAAAAAGTCTGCATTCATGTAGGTGTCCACGGTGGTCTGTGCATCTAAGAAATTCTGGATGATCTCTTCATCATAGTCTTCAAAACCAGAGTCAAAGATTAATTGTTTGTTCTGTGCCAATACTTGGAACTTGAACCCAATGTCAACTGGAGCATTACAGCTGGTATTTGGCAGGGATTTCATCTGGAGTAGAAGTCTGGGGAGGAATGCTCGCAGTCTCTGTTTCAGAAGCATTGTGGGTGCTGGCTGCGTGCTCCTTGAAATATCAATTGCTGTGGAAAGATCTATGTTGCATTCTGAAAAAAAAATATATATAGGAAGCAGAGAACTATAAACATACATTCTTTGTGATCTTGTTTTCTGTCAGAATCATGGAACAAAATGCAACATGGTAGATTTAAAGCCAGAAGTAAGAATCAGTGAGATAGGTTTTCCATAAACATGAAACACCATCAGCCCACAGGTTTCAGTGTGGCCATGTGAACTTGCAAATACTAGGAACTAAATTACTCAACACCTGCACATACCCAAACTGCAAAACATACCTGTCTCACAGCTGCCCAGGGTCCTCAAAGGGCCTAATCTTCAAAATGTCTCCATGAACTTTGCTACCAATGGAGAATATACAACACAAATTCCAGCTGTGAAGGGAACCTTGATGACTGACAATGCTTTGTCACTTTGTCACAAGACCAGGTGATACATACAAATGTAGAACAATAGGCCAAAGAAACAAACATGAGAGAGAGAGGCAGCATTGCCTACATGAAATGTCATAACCACTGTGAAAAACAGCTGCTGTAAGGTGATGGCTACCTCAGTTATGGAATTGCTCACATTGTTCCTTATAATAGCAACCAATAATGTGACATGGTTAATTCCTCCCCCTGCCCCAATCATATTGCCCTCATTAAAACCTCAGCTAAACCACACGTTTTTTTCTTCTCTACCTTGATTATTCATTTCTCATGTTGAATTTTATTCTCTGATGCATTATTATTCATTGTTGTACCTCTGCATGGAAGTCAGAGGCATGCAATTTTAGCTGTAAAACAGCACTCTACCTAATTTTATTCTCTTTTCACTCACTGATTCCAAAACACTTAGCAAACACAAGATTGCTTTCTGTGTTTGCGAGTTTGGGCTTGTTCCTATTATTCCACATAAGTTTTCTGAGTTTTCCCTCTCATGAAAGAGATAAATGTATTCAGTTCTTTAACCAAATACTTCTAGAAATAATTTCATCTCAGAGGGACCATCGTTATGTTTCAATATTTTCACTTGTGGTACAAACCGCCCCCTAGAGGGTACGATCTGCCAGAAAGCAGTGTGAAAATCTTTGAATGTAAAAGGTCACATTTTAGAGCTAAAGACATTTGACATTCAGACTTCAAAGCAACATCAAAAATCTATGCCTCTTATCGTTTTAGCTCACAACAAAGTAGTTAAATATATCTATACATGCATGCATGTCTACACACACTCGTGAACACAAAATCTAATGGATATTTCTTCCAGTATGAGTTCTTGTACAGCACACAGAGTATGCGTTCACAATGAGGCTCTTGTAAGACCTGGATCTTTTTAGTCACATAGTCTGGGGGCAGTGTGAAGGGTAAGCATGAACTCAGCCATTTTGCCCTGACAATTGGTCATCCACACTGCTCAGCTCTTAAAACGTTCTCTGTCAAGTCCTCAGTGTACCAGCACGAACAAAACAGCAGTAAATAGTGCACTTTCTGTGCTAATGTGTTATGCATGAGAATGTGTAAAACATCTACTGGTAGGTGTTCTATACCTTGTTGATAATCTCTATTTATTTGCAGGAGTAAACACCTCTGTGTTGCTAAACTCTTTTCTCACCACCTGTTCTACAAACATCCACATTAGTAAACTGCCCTGCCTTACTGCTGCAAAGGTATCTTTTTTCTCTTGTCAACATGCTGTCCCTGAAATATAATTCTTTAAATTGAAAAATCTGTCAGTTTAAGAGAAGGTGACTGGAGAAAAGGGAATTAATAGATTTATTACAGGGAAGAAGGTCAGGGAATATATTAAAATAGATGACAGGACAAGATAAAACAGGCTTCACAAAAAGTTGATTTTCGTTTTATGAGACAAATTTATGCAGACCCTAGCAATAAATATATGCATCTCTGAGACAAAACCCAATATGTTTTCCTTAACTTCTGTCTCTCTAAACAATTGTGCCTGTATATATATTAAGTTTACTGCTGCATGTCCCATGAAATCTGCCTTCCCTACTCCCTGCCATGAAACGCCAGGAGGTGCTAGTGCGTCAGCCACGGTCATGCTGCTCCATGGCAGTGCATTCCACTTCCACAGCAGCCCTCTCTCTCTGCTTGCAGGAGCCAGGGAATGCTTTTTCATCTGGGAGTCTGCTCAGCTCTTGATGGGAAAAAGAGTAGGAGGGAGTGCAGAGCTCATACTGAATCAAGCCCAGCTGTTCTCTCTATAAACCACCTGAGCAGATATAATTCACATGGAATTGATTCTGTCTTTAGGAAAAAAGGTCCAGCTCTTCGTTTTGGCCTCCAACACCCTGGCAAACACCAGTCAGTTTTTGGGTGTTCAAGATCTCACTAGCCTTGGATGCATAACAGGCTCAGCTGTTGTTACAAAACTCCTTAGACAAGCAGTGTGTTCATCCCAGTGCTCCTTTCGCAGTAAGTTTCTGATCACAAGGGGAATGAAATGTGGAAAATTGGGTTGGATCAATTTTATGGCATAACAAGGAGAACAAAGAGCATACATCCAACACATGTAAAATATCTCCTCTATGTGAACACAACACACAGGAAGACAAGGAGCTTTAAACAACAGTCACAGTCCCTATAAGGATGAGCAAAGAGAGAACTGTCTCTTCTTGTCATACCCATTCAATGTCATGCACTTATGCCACAGTCAGAAGAGATCAGTTTTTGATTCGTCATGCCATTTTTCTTTTTTGCAATTTAACAAACACATCTACAGTATTATCAAACTACATAGCTGGCATGAATAAGTAATATTAAAGAGCAACTGTGTATGTTCTGTACTTCAGTCCTCCCACATGATAAGGTGACTGGTAATGCAGCACCAAGGCAGAATAAACTCAGACTCAAAACCGGCATGTGACATTTGATAATAGTTGCTATGTTAACTGGAGGCATTACTGAACCTTTATTTTCTTTGGGGTTGGCAGTCTCTCAGGCTGTGTGGCATCCAAGCCACTGTTGCCATCTAAAAGATGTAGTAAGAGATACCATTTTCTGTTTCTCATCTAGGAAAAGCTTTTAGGTAGCACCTCAAAATTACCATGGGTTTGCTGTTCACATCTTGCCAATATCTCCCACACATCCAAGGATGGATTTCCTCACACCCCCTCTGCACAGTGCCTCTGTGAGACTTTAGTGTTGTTGACAGACAGTGGCTGCTGACAGTCCCACTGAAGCAGTATGGTCAGCTGGAGAAGGCAAAGTTATGTTTCTAGGAGGTTCTTTTTAAAATATCACTGAATTGTCTGTTTCCCTCTTTTTATTAAGATACCTGCTGGGGGCATCTGCTCTGTCTCCTTTTAGACACTGAGGAACTCTGAATATGAAGGCTTAATGTGAAGCACTGTCTTACTTCAGAAGCTATTTACCACAGCAAGGAGTGTAGTGGCTCATGACTGAAGCAAAGTACAAGATGTGAGTTGGAGGCATGGGCAATGTTCTTTGGTATTCATTCAATTGCATGGCTGTGCAGCTAGCTCAGGTACTTTTATCACTGCAGAAAGCCATGTGGATATTTGTCATTATACACCCAACAAGAGGTTTGTTCCTTACCCTGACCAGGGAGATGTTTGATGTGATTAATAGACATGATTGACATTATTTTTGATGATTTTCAGTGCATCAAGATTTCCCACTGTGAAATCTCTCTGCATCATCAGCCATTAAAAACACCTCTCAAGGGGAATTTTATCATCCTTATGTCAGCTTCAAAGACATAGATCCCATTGCTCCTCAAAGCCATTGCTGCGTCCTTTACCCTGTCAGCAGAGTACTCACTGAAAAAGGCTCTGGACAAGCCTCTTTTTGGCTACCAGCACTTGCTATGAAGTGATTCTCTAGCACTGGAGGCTCTGCCCTGTTTTGGTGCCTCCTTCTTTATAATGTAATTTTTGTATCTTCTATAAGGAATCATTCTTGTTATAAAAAGTGTTCCACAAGAATTCAGTGTATGTCACATCGCTGTGCTGACTCACATCCGTCTACCAGGAAAGCAATGTCTGTCATGGAAGCTTTCTTGCAGACTGAAGAAATATGTTGTAACATCTCCTAAGGGTTGTGTAATCTAATAGAAAAGTAATTTTGAATCCTAATTACTTTTGAGAATCCAAGACCCATTGGCCTTTTGTGGAAAAACCCTTCCATCTATCCTGCTAAATTGCCATCACTCACTAGTTCTTTCTTTTCCACTGTTTATCATACAGAGGGTCAGAAGATACATTCTTCTGCAACACCATTTGTAGGAAAAGGAGAGATGGTGAAATCTACAACACAATTTTCATTCAGTCTGCTCAAAATGTATCTGTAGTAAATGCATATAAAATACTTCTGCATGTGAAACACAACCATTGGAATGTGTTGGCCTGGTCTCAAGAGAGCAAAGGAAAAGTTAGTCATGCACTTTGAGCTCCATTCCGCATGCATACATTACTAATTAATATTTATTTTCTGAGGGGAAAAAAATTAATTCACACCAACTGAAAGAGTACTAAGCACATTTCTTTGTAGTAGGTATTAAACTCATGTGTTTCCACAAATTCCAGAAGCATATACCACTAGTAGAGCATGGATGGAACAGTTATTTTCTCAAATCAACAGTCATGTAGAAAATATCCTGTCACTGGGCAGAGCACTTCTCAAACAGATCTTCCAGAAGACTGGACTACCAAAATGGAACTGCTAAATACTGTGACTTATCTCGCTTTTGCAATTGTAAGGAGCTTTACGCTGCTTTTGCAAATATGAAATCTCAGCATGCATGAACAAACTCAAAATTTAATGAGCTGCTGCATTAAATTTTGCAATTTTCTTCAGGAAAACTCTCTTATTGTAGTTATAAGTTTCATAAAAACATACCACATTATCCCTAATTATAATTCATAGTTAGAAAAAATTTTCATCAATTCTTCATCTCATTCTGACATTGGGTATAAATGTAAAAAAACAATTTTGCTATCAACTTGAAGAGTCATTTGTTTAGTGTATTACCAGTCTCCTCTGACTCTGTAGAGAAGGTGAAAATGTAGAGAAGAAGCAGCGGTTTCCAGGCATCCATTCTGAAAACCTTCCTAAGGAAAAAAAAAATTCAAAATCAAAGATACAAGAAATACAGAGCATAATTCCCTAAAAATGAGGTTTTTAATTGTGGAGGAATTGGGTAACTGGATTTTATTGACAACATGCAGGCTTTCTACCTGTATGCAATTTAAAATAGCACTTTAAATTCATTTTTTCCCCCCTCAGTTTTTAGCACACAGGCTTTGAACACAGAGCTGTAAGAATTTGACGCTGATGTACAGCACATAACCAGCAGGAACTGTTCAATGCTTTGCTCTCACAATCATGCTTTGTTCTGATTCACACAGCTATATTTACCATGATCTACATTTCAACTAAAAACAAGCTATTCACAGTGTAATATTAATGGGAGTTATGCCTTTAAGATTCCCTTCTAGCCTTGAAATTTCCCACCCCCACATCAATTAAGGGAAAGCTTGGTGATGTTATCTATATATGATACACATAGATAAGAACAAGCATTCATTTACAAATTAAATACACCAGTGGGCCAGTAATAAAGACACTTGTCATAGAAAAATGGAAATACAGTATAAAAATTTCCCAAAAGCCAGAACTCAGTGCTGTGGATAATGGGAATGAAAATCTCTCAGAAAGCACAAAATTAAGGCATGCTGAGCTTAAGCAAACTAAACAAATGAGAACAAAACAGTTTTGAGTAACTTTCTATTCTAGCACACAAGCACACATGATTCTGCCTTTACCAACTCATTACACCATTTATTCTGTATCTTGGATCTGCAAAGACAACTTAGCAGAAAGGTTATAGCTGGTCTAACATTACAGCACAGGGTTCAGTCCAGGTTCTTAGGGTAACAGCATGTAATATTACCCTAGGTCTTGCAAATAACAAAAGGCAATGAATAGAAATTATCTGATTGAATCTATATTCTAACCTCAGGCAAGTGCAAAACTTCATTTCCAAGTACCACCACACCAAGCTGCACTGAAGCTCTTGAAGAGTTCTTTGGAACCTTTGGGGGGAAAAGCACCACATTTTCTGTATGTCAAGACATTTATCAGATACAGGCACTTTTCACTTTTATTACAATGGCAGTAACACAGAGATTCCAGCTGCAATTGAGGTCCCTACGCAACCAAAGGGGTTCCAGGTATTATGTTGTCTTCACCAAGAACAGAAAGCAATGCTGGGGTTGGTGCATTGAGGAAACCTTCTCCATGCCTCTGCACATCAAAATTTTCTTTAATAAGCATTACTAACATAAAGAAAACTCTTTGGCAAGCATTTTGCATGCCATCTTCACAATTAATTTTTGTCTTGGATTTAATTAATTTTTCTGCATCTATTCCTGAGAGTTAATGAATCTCTTAAGAGTTCCCCTTGATCACTTTGACAGACATTTAATCCTGTTATCTATTTTCACTACTACACCTAATTATATGAACCCATTTTTTAGATGTTAATAAGGTAAAACTTTATACTGAGAGACAATTAAATATTTTAATGGCAGCCCCCCAAAAAATTATGATTACTAATTTTCATTACTGTGTTACACAGTTCCTGCTTTGATAGCACAGTTATTATGCCAGACCAGCATTAGTATTTTGAACTCTCTTGTCTGAATAAATTGCACACAGATCTATACACCCAGCTAGACATGTACATATTCAAGGGCAGATAAGTAAATTGTTGCCAGTATTTCCAAAGCTTCCAATTAGTGTTTTGCTCTAGAAATTTCCATGATTATGAGTATGCGAAAAACTCAAGAGCACTAAATGGCAACAAATTTCCAAGGTATATGTGGCTGCTCACACTCAAATGAGTAAAATACAGTTGGTGTTTTAGCAAGGGGTTAGACTTTCCTCAATTATATAAATATTCAGATTTCAGACCAAAATCTAGCTCTTACTGTTATAATATACAAAATAATCTGTGACTGTTTAGCTATGCAGCTATTTCCATGCCTCCTAACACCTGTGGTCTCTGTTTGCCTCCTTTAGCTTCTTTCAGCCCCATGACTCAAGAATGTTCCCTAAGAATGTTCCCTGTTCTTTGGGTCCGATGGCCTAGAACTGACGAATCTCTCCCACTCTTCCTAACACTGAGTGCAGATAGGAACCTATTTTTCATTTGCTTTGGTTTTCCCTTAATTAGTCCCTACTGACATCAGGCAGCTTCTTTAAATACACAGAAACACTGCAATTTAGAAACATGTGCAGACTAATTTTCCTACTTCCACTATTTATTTTGCCTTATCTTCACATACAAAATTCCAGTCATGCACCACCAGCTGCATAGATAGAGGTGCTTTAGGCCTTCTATGTGTATTCTTAATTATTTACTAATACAAAATGAGAAGTAATTTAATGGAAAATTCACATCGTACAACTCATAGATACTGTGGAACAAAGCCCAAATAAGCTCTCTCAAAAACATGCAGTGCTACACAGCATTACACTAGCAATATCTCAATTCTAAAATTTATTTGGATGTAAAATAGTATATACAAGGTCTTAGCATAAGGCACTTTTACATGGATATCTGTAGTTGCTTATATAAATATATATAAGCATAATTATGCAAGATGCTAAGGCAGCAATTCTCCAAAATATAAGACATCTTTCATTTTAATTCTGTTTTAGGAGACAAGAGTTGCAAACTATTGAAAGTCCTTAGAAAACAGTATAAAATAGTACATATTTAAAAGTTCATTTTACTGCCAGTATTTTTACTTATTTGTTCCTAAAGATACACCAATATGTATATAAATCTCAAAGGAAGAAAAAGATCAACAGTACTCCTGAATCCTTTAAATGCTTCACAAAGATTACTTGCCAATATATTTTGCTTTTGTTTTGTTGGTTTTTTTTTAACCAACTAATGTACCAATCTTATCTTCAGCTGCTTCAATGTTTTAGGCAGGTAAAAAAAGTAATTCTGTAGATTTTTACTGCCAGAGCAAAATGCACTCTCAAATGATAATATGCTTCTTAAGCACACTGTCAAAAGCATGGAGATCTTGAAGCAACATCTCTTTTCCACCTATGATTTATAAGCATCTTGCATACAGGATCCCCCTGCACATCTGACTGGGGACATTTTTCCCCTTGGGTCGGTATATACTAACAGAAGGAACACAATCTTTCTTGTCCCAACTTAAAATCCCATCTCTACCAGTGCAAATAAATGTGAAAATGGTGTTTTTTTCCTACCTACTAAAGTACTCCAGTTAGATTACTTCAACTTCTACATGATGATTTCATTTCTTCTGAAGTCTTTGAAATAAGATCAAGTCCTGGAATACAGCGGAGAGAAAGCTTAAACTTACATGCCCGACTTAGTTATTCCTTTCCTCCACCATCCTCTTTTCTCTCACTAAAGCAAATTTAAAGCCTGGTTTTCAACTGTGTAATTTCCTGGTTTCACCAAACAGTAAAACAGGAGGAGTCCATCCCACCTTCCCACCTTACCAACTCTCCTGATATACCCATGTATTGAACTTTAAACACTGAGAAATCATAGTACCAGAAGAAAGATAAATGTTGCTGTAAAAATAATGCAAAATACTTTCTAGGTGTCAGCTCTTTATGTAAAGGAAGAAATATTTTTTTAAGTTATCTTCTTTCTACAGGCACATATTTTTTCCTACAAGTACATTATCTTCTTGTTTTCCTGAGCATTGAAATGTCTCAGGAAAAAAGTTGCTGCTTTACTCATTGCAGATTTCCCAGAGAAAAAGGAGTTTCTTAATGATTCCTGGTATAATCACAGGGCCAGGCACTGATTCAAGCAAGGAGACCCTGGGTGACTTACCTGACTTAAGAAGTCAGTGTGAACAATATGAGGTTCAGTATGTTTCAAAGGGTGGTTTTGTTTAGAAGGGGATGCAGATACAGCTGGAAAGGACGTGGCCACCAGGACAGGAGCACTCCCCCAGGCAGACGTAAGTACAAGAAAAGCACACAACCAGCCCATGAGGAGTCTACACCCAGTCTTACAAGGAAAAACTGACACTAAAAATCAGTTTCATTTACTGTTAAAATCTGTGTCTGCCTGTGTGAGTAAATGGGATGGATGTTCACTTGCTGACTTCATTTTAAAGAATGAAGAGACAAAATGATTTTCCATTTCAGTATTTGGTGCACCTTTTATAAGCCTATTGCCTATTTTTCCATTTCTGAGTAAAGTTTAGTTATTAGCACGTTATGATCCTGTAAGTAAACATTCCTTATCTTTTCTACTTCTATCTTCTTGATGGTCTAAACAGAACAAATTGCAGTAACTACACGTTAACAAAATTTTATAAATCGACCCTGGTATCCTGGCAGCCTCAAACAGTTCTTAACCTACCATGAAATTAAAAATAAAATTACAGTTTCTTTCTTCAGTCCATAAGATCCCTCAAAAACAAATCTGCTGTCAGAGAGCCCAGCTATTTATGACATCTCCATGTCTGAAATAACCATACCCTTTTAGTGTCCCCTGAAAACAAATGTGTTGAATGCATCAAGTATATATGTATATTCCCCTAGGATCAGGACAATTCCCCTAGAAGTCCTGAGCATCCTCTAAAAAAACTTTCTCTATTTTACACACCTTCCCTTAGCTCAGCATGAGCAACCTGCAACTCCCATAATACATGATAGTGAGACAAGCAGAGCTGTCCTTGCTGCCTGCCAGGTGTCAGAAGTAAAAATTCTGTAAGACTCAGATAACAAATTTTCTGACACTGCTGTGTTGCCTGCCCCAACTCCCAATACTTTGCTTTAGGGAAATCTTCACTGAAAAGTCTGTGGTTTTTCCTCATAAAGCTATTTTTTAACACAGAATAAAATAAAACAAATGGCTGAAAACCTCATTAGTTGAAAATTAAATCTAACCAGAATACTTACAACATCTACCTAGGACCACAGCTAGCTATTCTGAGAGCCTGATAAGCTTTCACTTCATCACTTTGCACACTCTGTAATTAGCTGTTTACTAATTACACCCTAATTTAAACTGCTACACTCAGTTGAAATTAATTAAAGCTTGCCTCTAAGTGTATGAATTCAACTAGACTATCCCAAGTTGTCATTAAAATAGGAACATAAATATGCACATTATTATTGCTTTAGACTTTACTCTTGTTTTAGTTTCCTCAAGAAAGAAGTCCAGCTGAAGGTTACATTTCACCTTTCATCCCAGATGGGGGAAAGAATTTTAAAACCAAACTCAGTAAATGGAGCTGCGAAACCTAAGAATCTTTAAACTTTGTTAAATGAGTTCTTACCTAGCAATGACTCATTTTGACCTAGAACTGGCTCACTTTCAAACTCCTAAACACTCTGCTCTTTGGCCTCAATAAAAGAAGAGCAGAAGGGGACCTCATATGACAATTTGGGACTGTAACCAATGACCTATATATACGTATTTCACAGCAAGGTGAATGTATCTCCTACTAAGGGATTTGTTAAAAGGGGTAAAGGAGGCCAAAAGAGCTCCTTCCTATGGAGGAGTAGTTTTCCCACATCAGAAAATCCTTGCGGAATTAGAGGTGCATTTGTTATTGTTCCTCACTGTCTTTCCTATCTGTTCTGGCCTTAGACTTACTTTGCTGTAGTATCATGTTAATATCAAAGAAATATGGCAGTGCCACAGATCAAGTTTGTTTGCATACAGAAAAGAGTATAAAAACGATCAATAAAAAGCATTAAAGCAGGAAACCAAAACCATTTCACAGACCTTATAAAATGGGCCAGCTAAACCTGGAGGATGATACAAGTAATTTTTCATATCCTTTCATTTTCCCTTTGACTGGAAAGTACACAAATATCAACAGCATAAAGGCTAAACTTTACCCACATGTGCTTCACTGACTCATTTAGTAAAGGATATTAAGTGAACTAAACACAAACATTTCATTCATGAAAGCAGCTTCTCAAAGCCAAAAGTTCTTAAGAAAACCAGCAGATGTGACTCTCCTACTTCCAGGAATATGGAGTGAGAAAGCATCCTATCCACAGGAGTAAGTACTTAAACTCATCTGGAACAAATTAATTTTATAAAAAGTTTTGCTTTAGAACGAAAATAGCGCAAGTCACCTCATGTTGAACAAAGTGGGGAAATTAAAATTGAGGACAACTGTTTGTATGCAGCATTACACAATTTTTAAACCATCAATTATTCACAAACATACGCTAGATGAACCTTCAGATAAGATTCTAAAAATATAAGCTTACTGATGGTGGCAAGATGCAGATTCTTCTTATAAAAACTTCATGTTAAAAAAAAAATCTTACCTTGCAATACTCAATAGAAGAAAAGCTTCTGCCAACATACTTGTTTTTAAAAACTTGTTTTTAAAAATTATCCTCTCATTTCTAGTGCTGAAAATCATGCATTTTTACCAGAATCTATCACTTTTGATGGCAGGAAAATATGAAGCTAGGAAGAATCAAGACTTTTGCTTGTGAATGTCTTCACAAGACTACAATATCATCCATAATTAGTTTAAGACTCATGTTGTCTTGTCAAAAGAAACGTCTTTGTAAAATGAACAAAGCAAAGAGACATACGCATTTCTGAAGCCTCCTGATATTACTACTAGGTGCATATTTTACTTTGAATCATTTGGAATAAATTCTGTTTATCCAAAGGCTCTTTTCTTATTCATTGACATGAAGGAGATTTGTTTGACTGAATAATATCATATTTGGAATAGAATGTGTGGAAGAATTATGTAAATGATTGTAGGCAGACCAATTAGAGCTGTGTAACTTTGTGGCAATCATCTTTACAACTGCAGCTGTTGTGAAACCAATGAAAATTAAACAGCATGTTTTATATATTGCCACATCGTGAGAAGAATCCATAATAAATCCTGGAAAGTAAGTGTGGAAATCTGACATTTTCTCAGGTGTCTGTGTAATGCAGGTAACTTAGAAAATGTGTTTTGTGACACTTGTCATGCACTAAAATCACAACGCACCAGATAAAATGTAAGTTCATCCATATGCATTCATTAATAGTCCTCAGAAATGGTATTTTACTATAGCAGATCTTGAAAAACAGTTTTGTGAGGAGCTAAGAAACTTTAAAATGTAGCTTCATACAGAACCAAAATAAGCCAAAAATTCCAATTTTTCCCTGAAGGTAAATTAATTTGAATACAATTTGGCACCTCTCAAGTGCTGCATTTTCTCAAAAATCAGTGTTTTCTGATTTTTTTTAATGCTATAATACTAAGCTTTTAAACTCTGAAATGAGCTACATCACACTTGCAAAATGGGGGTTTGTCATACATAATTAGTCAGTGCTACACAGGAGTATCTTGGCAGATGAAAGAATATCACTTGAATCTCCAAACTGCTGAAGGTGTTGGGTTCTCTTCCTTCAAAGCCTTGTCCCTTATGTTCCAACCCAGCAAGAATTGTGCACATAAATTCTTTCACCACATTTTTATATTAACAACACTAAATTCACTTCATGCACACTGAAGAACCTATGTAGAAAATGTAATTTGAGACAATACACAATTAATAATAGTCATGGAACTTGGCCTCTACAGCATCATCTACAAAAAGAACCCTCTGTTTCCTAGGACCACACAAAAGAAAACAAGTATAGCATCAATGTTTTTTCCCTGAGCACTACTAACATTTCCTGGACAATGTTTCAATTCAAGACTACCATATGTCTCTAATTATTTACTGATTAGAACTCTTGCATGAGCCATTATGTTTCTACATTCTAATTTTGCTTTGGAAGGTTGTAGGTTCAGTTCAAGAGTAAAAGGGCTTCTAAATAAATGCTTTTACTCGGTCTGGTGTCAGGAAAGCTAAAAAGAAGTGGAATCTTGCACACAGTCCTGCACAACATAGTGACATACAGATAATCTAACTGCAGTTCAGTCCCTTTTTAAAAACATGCTAATTACTTCCAAACACTGCAACTAGAGATCCTGGGATGCTCTGAAAATTGAGAATTGGGTCAAAATACCACCCAGAGACTCTTGCCTCAACAGACAGTAAAGTTCCCTTCAATGAAAGGGAGACAGCAACCACTGTTACCAAATTTATCTGGAGTCATTGCAGGTAAGAAAAATGCTTCTTCATGCTACAGAAATGTTTGAGAGGTCTCAAACTTAAATGGGGAAGGAAATGCTGAAAGCTCAATTGCCCGCATCAGAGACATTGGGTTTTCTGTTCCCTCCAGAAGGGAGTCTCACCCATCTTTTTTTCTTTATGGAAGCAGTTTTGATGCAGGGAGTAGAGCAACTTAACACCTCCACACAAGATGAATCATCACCTTTGTAACTGTTCGTTTCCACTTGTAGACCCTCACACCTATTGTGCAAGGGCATCTGGAAAGGGGGGGACAGAAGGCAAGGACACCTGGAAAAGATGGGATTTGTGCACATTGAGGTTCCTTAGCTGGTCATAAACCTGTTCTTCTCTGAAGGGGCATTTAAGTGGGCATTTTCCCAGTCCCCATCTTTGGACTCTGGAATTGGGTGACATGACTGGAGCACTTGCTGGTGATGACCAAAGCAAAAAAACGTTGTTGAGTATCTCAGTTTTGTACATGTCAGTCATAGACAGGTCCCCTGTTTCCCAGTGATCAGGTGGGGTGCAGTTTCTTTCTCTTCCTTTTATGTCCTAAGCACCTGAAGAAAACCTGTTTGTTATTTTTCATTTCCCTAGCCGGGTTCAGTTCCAGATGTGTCTTGGCTTGCCTGATTCCCTCTGTGCACCCTTTTTCTCTTCAGTATTTCATTTTATTTTCAAATTGCTTTAACCTACAGCTGAGTCATTCATTTTTTTTATTGTTTTTGTTTCTCTAGGAAACATCTTCTATGTATCATACAGTCTCAAAACCCACACAATTTTTGTTCTGTTTTATAGCAATCAGGTGTCTCAGGAAAGACAGGCAGCAACTTTGCTTTTTTTTCCAATTTATTTCCTATTCAACATATCCCTTGGGATACAAATCAGCAAAGAACCACAGACTTCAATAGCACAGTTTACAGTAGATAAGGATCTGGTGTACAGATGGGGCTTTCAATTCCAACCTGTCCAGTAACGTTTTTCCTTAGAAGGAAAATGAAAAACTATTGCACTCAGACTGCCCAGCATGGGCAATGACCAGCTATTGCAAGAGTGACTCTACAGGTCACATTGCTTCAAGATACAAGAGAGATCTTTTGCTTTATTCCCAGTGAAAGAGAGATTTAGTAGGAAAGTCCATCCCTTCTGAACACAGTAACTGAGAAAGGTGTAAAAGCTAAAAGAAGGATAAGCTAATGATGCCACGGTAAGCAAGGCTAATGCTGGAACAGAGATCACATGAGTAACGATTCCTGCAAATCTATCCCTGTTCCAACTACAGGGAGCTCTACACAGTATGGACTACATCACACCAACTAATGGCACCATTTGGGATGTTTTTAGGGATGTAGTGGCTTTAATTCTATCTTGTTCAACCTTTTACTGAAAAACTGATTTCAGGCAACAAATACTGTAATGTTTTACTAGTCTCTCCTGCATTTGGGGGTAGAGAGCCCACTGGTCAGAATATGAGACAGACACTGCTGAATGTTTGCCTGATCTAGCATTCAAACTAAAACTACCTGCAGAATATTTGAAAAAGCTTCTGGATCATCCTGACCCTGTAGCACATTCACATGATGACAGTACACAGTTAATGTACTTAATCCTGTACAGATAAAAAATCCTTACTCCCTAGGAAGGTGAGAACTCCTCATAAAAACACATTTTAAAATGTGACTTTTTAAACAAATATCTCAGGCTCAGTTTACAACCCTGCAGTGACATCTCATGGCTCCACAACAGTTCCAGCAGTGAACAAATGCTGCCAAAGAACACTGACCAAACTGAGGAAAACAAATATCCATATGTAGAAAACTGGGTAGCTGGCATTTCTATGGGATGATCTAACCCCATTAGTTGGTAACACCAGACTCATATATCCTCCCAAATAAAGCTAACACAAAATGCTGCCTGTTATACAGTGCTTATGTCTGTTTGTACACAGGATTGCATCCCATGTCAAGGATGCCAGTTTTAAATAAAAGGATGGAATGGATATGGAGAATAAAATTACAAGGAACTAGGCAGGGGTTAGTGAAGTTAAGGAGCAGGGTCAGAGGACCAGCAGTAGCTGCTGGAAAAATTGATTCCTACTCTTCCTAATACAGACAAGCTACCACGCCAGGAGGTCAATCCCTTGGGTAGCCACCTATTTCAAGGAAAAAAAAAAAAAAAAGACAGTCTCTTAGTTTAAGAAGCCTGGGGCCATCACATGAATATCATTACAGGGAGCTTTATACCTGCATTGCAGAAGCCAGCAGGTGGTGAAAGAATTCCACATATTAATAAAGTTGAAATTTTCTTACAAAGAAAGCTATTAAAATGCTCAGCCAAAACTGAGGAATAAACTCATTGCAGTCTAACCAATCACTGCATCTGTATACATTTTCAAAATTTAATGCAAGATCAGTCTTTATTCCTTAATAAACTCAAAGCACAAGATCATTTTCCAGGTCAAAAGAAAACTATGATATAATTTATTCTCTTAGGATGAATAACATAAAAGTTAAAGCTTCTAACTAGGTCTTTTGGGAATCTGTTTTGGGTTTTTTTTGCTTTGCTGGGAACATTAAAGTACTTCATAAATGGAAGCAAACCGGGGAGATGGAGGGGAAGCAATAGGCAGGTTTACCTTGTTGTAGCTGAGGGTAGTTTTTCAGCACAACACAGTTTTTGTGTGATTATTTTCAAAGGGATCAACTCAGGCTTATTATGGTGAAAACTCCACTGTCACAGCATGCCACCCTTGCATCATTATTTTTTTACTCCAGCGGCTTAAATCTTCATCATGTCTTCAGGGTCTTGATCAGAATGTGTGTGCACTGTCTAGAAGAACACACAGTGAGCTCGAAACAGGCTCTACTTCCATTTGATTAATTTTGTGTCCTACTACAGACATTGAAAAGTCTGACTATTTCAAAACAGGAAATGCAAAAAGTAAAACCTTTAAAGCTCTAACACTCAAAAGAAATAATATAAATTTTAAGGCTACAGATTCTGCATGATTCTCTACACTCCTGGCTTTTGACAAGGATCATTACTGAAGTCAAACCTTGCTGTGGCAATTTTGGTATTAGTGAAAATTACTTGGATTTCAACCAGAGGACACATAAAGGAAATCCTCAAAGGCACACCCACCTTCTACGGAAATATGTCCTCCTCCTCTGGCAATCAGCAGTTTTCATAAAAAAGAAAGGAAATTAGAACATCTGGCAAAGTGAACTGTGCTATGTTCCTAAGAATGGATGGTTCATTGAGCTCTATTATAAACTGGAATACTTCCCACCTGGCTGGTACATAAAGATGAGATGAGATCAGGTTAATAAAATGCTCACAGTCGCACACCTTTACTACTTCTGTTGATTTCCCTTTATTACTTCGTAACACATATCACTCTCACCTAAACATTTGTTTTGTTTGGGTTTTACTTCTGTTCTTGTGACACACTGTTTGGTTTTGAAGAATTTGATCTGTTGAAGAGCCTAACTTCATTGCAGGGTGTCATATGAGCCACAGAAAGAAGCAGCAATGTTTGCATTTGACCAGACAACACAGACCTTCCAAGCCAATGTGTTGCTTTTCCTGCTCTTTTTTCCTCTCATACTATCAAATACCCATGTCTCCATTGAAGTAAAGTAACAGTGATTTCAGAGATCAGCAATAACTCTGCAGATTCATCCAAGCACAAAGCAGGGTTAAAAAGATAAATGAAAAGTATGGAAAGACATCCAAGCATAAAGTGACTATTCAGACTACTGGAAAAAAATGGATGACTGAGTAAAGATACAGTGGGTGTTTATAAAGCCATGAGCAACTTGGAGACAGTGGCTCTTCGACAAAAGGATGGGATGTCAACTGAAGATACATGCTGGCAGATTCACAGCAAGCAAAATGGAGGCTCAAGTATTAGGTGCTCAAGCTGTGGAATGCTTTGCAACAGGGTGTTGTGGTTGCTAAAATGTCAGATAAGCACAAAGAACCAATGAATTGAAAGTAAATAAATCAGATGGCATTAAAAGTCCACTTTTTAGCTCTAGAAGTCTCTGATCCTAGAGCATTGCTACATTTCTGCTGGGTTCTTTTACTTTTCTCTCACACAGACTTTCAGGGAGGGTGGGAAAATTATTTGAAAAAATTTTGATGAAACAAATATTGGCTCAGCTTTGATGAAAAATTTATCTGTCATACAGAAGACAAGGATTCCTCTTGGGACTCAAGTCAGTGATCATGGAAGACAGCCTGAAGTTAAGCTCTAACAACAGGATCCACTTTAAAAAAAGTGTATGCACACGTCACTTGTAAAACACAGCAGAAAGACAATTTCCTGCAAGATACACTGGGGATTTTTGCCCAAAACAGTTATAACTTCCAGGCTGTTCCAGTTCCAGTTCCAAACTGCTTCTTTGTTTCTAGGCAGCAAAAAAGTCAAAGAAATGTTCATCCACCAATACTGTTGGAGGTCCCAGTTCTGTTTTCCAGACCATGTTTGCTGCCAACTTCCTTGCCTGCAGTACTTTAAAAATAAACAAAGCACAGGAATTGTCTTAGTTCTGAGGAACATTTTCATATCATCATGCTGTTCACTTGTCTGAGGCAGACACAATTTTGTTGAAAACCAAATACCTTATTGCCTTTTAACTTTAAAACATTCAATGTATAAGTAAAAACATAATAAAAATGAGACAGTCACATGCAAAGCCACTACCATCTGGAAAGGTTGTAGGATAAGACAGCCAGATCGGAAGTGACATTTCCAGGTCATGGTTTTCTGTCCTTAATTCCTCCTGACTGTACTCGGCCATTTCATTTTGGTAGCTCAGAGGAGACATGCTGAAACAATGGAGATTATAAAACCCACTACATACTAGACTTTATTCCGTGTTGTTTTATTACACAGTTAAATACTGCATAATGGTCTCACAGGACTCAAGGGAGACTCTGGTTACTTGCAGAAATAAAAATAATAGTTGGGTTTTCGTGTGAAAAACAGACAATATTTTTTTATTAATAGCTGGAGACTTATGGTTAGGTTAAGGGATTCAAATGTAGTGTACCTATAATTTCTCTTGTTCCAGCTGTACGAACACTTATGCCCATGAACAACCTAATCCCAGAGAAATTTTCATGGGTAAAGTAAAAGTTTAAGATATGCAATAACTGAATGAGGGCCACCATTACATGCACATTGGTGTCCTCAGGACTTCAGTGTCATTATTTTTTTCTGCTGCATTCCTATGCAATATAAATGGCATTATTTTAGCACTCATCATGGAATCTGCCTGCTGCCTGCCTACTTACTGCTTACAACAATATGTCTGGCCTCCTTCAAAAATACAAACTCAAACAAATCAGGTAATTTGATGATTGATGAAATCATGTCATTTGACTTAAAAATGGAAAAAATCTGTAGTGAAAAATCAGCTTGACTGAGAACAAGTGTATTTATGCACACAGGGAAAGACTGGGGAGAGCTGAAGATGTACTTGGTATTTACTTGGTAAATACTTGGTATTTAGTCCAACTGCTATCAGATTAGTTCTCTGCATCAATTCATGAGGAAAAACCTTCTCAGAAAAGTGACAATTACCAAGATGGGTCAAAACTATCTTGGAGCAATTGCACTCCATCCTCCCATTACAATTATTCTGAGCAGTTTTTCCTCATTCCTTCATTTCCCAATTCCTTCATACACATTTGTTCTTTTCACCTAGATTTTATAGCTTAAGGACATGAAAATGTTTTTACCACCAAGCTATCTCCGAAATTCAGTCAGATGTCATTAGTACAGTAATGAAGTTCATTCATGAAGGAAAAGGTTCTTCAAGCATCCAATATCTTGCTCACCCTGGAAAACAGTTACAAAGAGTATGGTTATTTGATGAAATCCCGCAAGAATGTACTTTAGTGGAGAAGCGTTATTTTAATTAAAGCAAAATTTTAGATTTTAATTAGAGTAAGAACATCAAGCAAAATAATCAGAATGTTTACAGACCAACTTAATTGCAGTATTGACAGGAGGATAAATCACCCAGTCTTGTATCAAACCATCTCACTTATAATCCACAGAAACCATTACCGTGATCCCAAGGATTTTCCAAAAAAATCAGCCTCCCCACAGTCCACTGAGCTGACCTTTTTAATCAAGTCCAACTGATGTGAATGATCTTCAAACTTTCTTCATTGTTGGGCATTTCCACACTTAGATGAAAGTTGAAATTTAACCCATTTTGATATAACTACATTTATTAGAACTGTTAAACTTGCTAACAAAACAGAGAGAGCAATCAGAATCTGAGTACAATGGGAGATTTGGGGGGGTGGGGGAGGTGTGAAGAATGTAGTCAAGACAAACCAATCATGCACCTCAAAGACACAGTCTCAATTAAGAGTATGATATGCAAACAAAATTACTGTTTGGAAAGGTCAAGTGCAAACTCAATGAAGAGTTGTCCCATGTACAATCACCTTCTAGAAGACAATATGCACAAAGCAGTTTTAACCTTCTCACTGATCTCACTATTTAGTATTGCTTTCACACAGTACTCAGCACAGCACAGCTGATACACATCAAGTTCAGAAACTTAATTTTGCTGGCAAAATGACAAAAATACCTTCTTACATGAACCTCCTTCCAACAGGAGAAGACAACACTCTTAATACCCAAACCTGCATGAGTGCAGCAGCCACAGGAACATGGAACATACAACCTGTACATGAAGGACAACCCATAGGAGGCATCAGTGGTTTCTGACCTATGTCCCCTTGATCACCAACAAAGATCATCAACAAGGGTCTTCCCTGCCAGATTCAGCAATATCAGCTGAGGCAGCAGGGATTGTTTCCTTCTGCAGCTGTGGATTTAGTTTAGCTCATAAACTGCACTCCAGGGTACACCCTCTGCAAATACAAGAGGGTAACTCTAGAAGGGGAACTTGAAATCCATGTATCCTCTATATGGGTCTTGTTACCCTCCAAAAGGTTTTCAGTTGTGCCTTACATCTGTGATTTCAAGCAGTAACTAATCCAGTCCAACTGACTGCCTTAGTTTTACTGAGTTGCCTGTTAACAAACCTGAGGAGGAAAAATCCTTATTTGTAATAACCTATTATTCCTCTTCAAGTTGACCCCTTTATGAGCACACTGGGGTATAAAGAACTGGGTTTTGATGGTGGTAGTGGGTTGCAGAAGCGGCCTCAGTGAAAAGAGATATGGGGCTGCCCTGTGTCAAACTCAGCTGACCCAGCCAAAATTTGTCACACCTGTCTGAAAAATATTTTAAGAAAGGACAGAAAAAGCTAAGACTGAGAGGACCAGTGTATGGTACCAACAGAGCAACAGGGTCACAGTAGGAGGAGGAACATAGTGGAGCAGGTAGAACCCCAAAGGGACTGCAGCTCAAGCTGGAGTAGATACACTCCCAATAGGATTTCAGTCAATGGAGGACTCTCACCAGAGCACAGCAAACAAATAAACAGAGAGCAGCAGAATAGAGAAGCAAGGAACAGCAAAGAGAAACTGTTTACATACTCACCTCTAACTCCTGCATCATACATCACCCACTTAACTTGCACCAGCAACAAGAGGGGAGGGGAGGTGCCTGGAATGTGGCTAAGCCCCGAAAAGGGAGAGAAAAAGTGTTTTCACAAAGTGTTTAAATGTTTGTTATCTTTGTTTCCCAATGCCCAAATCACTAACTAAATGTTTATGTTAATGGGAAATAAATTACTTTAATCCCCAGATGGAGTCTGTTTTGTCAACAGTAACTGGTGAATGATTTCCTTGTCTTTATCTTGACTCATGAGTTTTCTCACTCCTGTTCTTCTGTTTTCTCTGTTCCTCCCCCAGCCCTGTCCTGTTGGGGAGGTAGAAGTGTGAGAGCTTGGCTGCCAGCAGAAGCCAGCCCATCACAATGAGGAATGTGTCTAGAGTTTTAAATTTTTAATTACCTAAGAGTACAAATTTGACAGCAAAACAAGCTGTTTCAGTAAAGGACTTACTTGATTAAATTCAAGTTTCTTGCAAATAACATTATTCATGCTAATTAAAATGCCTTAATCGGAAATGAGAAAAAAAATAGCACCAAAGGAACAGTTTTAAAAAAGGCCCATCTCGCCCAATGCATAGAGTCTGAATTTTAATTTTTCTTCAAACAGGAAATAAAATATCAGCCAATACTACTAACCCTTTAGGAGTTGCTTCTGGTAAAAAATTTATATTCTATAAAGAATAAGGATTTTTACAGAAATGTTTTTCAACAGATGACAGAGACATATTTCAGCATCTATTTTATAACTTTTCTGTCCTTGAAATTGAGAAAATTAACTAGGGCTATGTTAAATATTTTGATATATTGTTATCAAGATATATTTCTCTCTTTTCTTCCCTCTTTCTATAATAAGGATCACAGTCCCTGTCACCATGACTATTCTGAAACAGATGCCACAAATAACAGCCCAGAAAACTGAGAACCAATGTTTTAAAAGTGTAAGGAGGAACATTTTGCTTTTAGAAAGTTGTACTACTTATTGCAATAAACGAAGAAGTTTTGGAGGACTGCAATAATCTCTGCTGAAATTGTGTTACTTACTAAAAAAAAAAATCTATAGAGAATCTATAGTAACATGATTTTATATTTCATACTGTTATTTCTCTAGTGTTTGGGGGATAGGGGGATGCAAAATTTCTGACCAGTCTGAAAACTGGATGTTTGACTGTAAAAACCAAATCAATTCTCTGTGAGTGAGTCAAGAAAACTTCAAAATCAAAATTAACTCAAGCAACTTTAACCACACTCATAGGTAAATCAGAGCCAAACTAAAAATTTATTTTTTCAATTTCTGTTCCTTTAATCATGCGAAAAAATTCTAGCTTCAATCTAATCGTAGATGGACACCTAGTGGTATAATATAAGTGATTCTTTATTCAAATAGTTTCATAAATCCAAAACCCTAGGAAAAGAAGGGATTTCTAGCATATTAAAAATTAAAATATCATATACAAACTTAAAGGCTTTATTTTCACCTGTGCTTTTCCTGCCTTTTTATTTTCATAAAAGTACCATCTGCAGCAATCAGAGGTCTGGGTTCATATTCAGGATCCTTCAATCAAGGAAAATTTAATTTTGTAGCAAAAAGACTTTAATATAATCAATAGGTAGGGGTTCATTCCTGAAAATACAATACTTAGATAGCCTATGTAACAATAAATTTGTGGTACTTTGCACAAAAATAAACCAAGCTCACTTAGTCTGTTTAAGAAAACATTTTATGCACTGGAGAATATAAACAGATTTGCTTGGGAACACCCAAGCAAACCAGGCCCATAAATATAGATATAAGGAGTTGCTCCTACATAGCTGAAAACTATGGGCAACATTTCCCTAAATTATTGCAGAACCCATTTAACACTTGTATACTTGTATATACATGCTCAACAAGTTATTGATGAAAGAGGTATTGATATTCAAAATGTTCTGAACAAACAGCAGCCATTCTTTAGTGAGCCATTTCACCTTCCTTAGCTTCTTGTCACTTTGCTCCATGCCTCTAAGTCCTAGATCTCCCCAAGTCTTTAAAATACTAACCATCACATGTCTAAAATAAATTAACCTGACATTTACTGTATTGAATCAAACTGGAAAACACAAACCCACAATCTCTTAATGTAGGAAGGAGAGATTATTCAACATACTTCAATGACTAAAATAATACAAATTACATGAAGGACGAGGGGGGCAATAGAGTGATTAGTTGTATTTATTTTATAATAGTGACAACTACCATATTCTTGTTGTACTTGGAACTAAAAAAAGAAGAGATTACCTACAGTTTGACTAGACATGAAACAGCACAGTCCATGGAAGCAATGAGAGAACACTGTCCTGGCTAAGGAACAGTGTCAAAATATGAACATCATCTCTGGTAGAAGTTTTGGAAAGTAACTTGTAAAAGGAGAGCACTTGGGAAAGGATCTCTTATGTCACTCACAAGAGAGTAGAAATCTGAGGGCAGTTCCACACAGGAGCACTCTAAGTGTCCCACACAGTGCTCTTCTGTAACAAGTAGAGGAAAAAGTAACCATTGGTAAAATACATGGGACACTGACTCTTAAAACCGGGAAGGGGGAGGCCCCTACAGAACCTGAACACAGCACAACCAACCTCTGTTTCTGAACAAGGTGGTCACCTACTGCAAAAGTTCACAGGTTACCTAAAAATGGGACGAAATAATAAGGAGAACAGCCAGTGCTGCATTAGAGTATGCAATCTGGGAGAAAATAAACCCCCTTGCATTTCAGCTAGTCCTCAGAGATCAGAGGGGCTGGGTGCAGCTAGGCTGAATTTCTGATTAGAACCAATTTGGCCCTGTAAGTCCAGTCATATTCAATAAGAACTTTCACAATCAGAAAGTCATGACTGGTGAAGTTTATTGGAGCAACAGAAATAGATTTGGAATAGCCATTGATAGATGCACTTATTGCATTAGTGATAAATATATCAAAGCTAGCTGGCAATTAATTAAGCTAAATTAACAATTCAAGCTAAAGCAACAAATGCAGATTTTCACTGAGCTTAACTTCACTGCTAGTTAGCTTGGTTTCACCAGAGTATGCCCTGACACAGTCAGAATCACAAATCTTACCAAAAAAAAGCCTACCTGTTTTGGGGAGGAGAGAGGAGCAAGCCCCATAACTTGCCTGTGAACTGGGGTCGTATTTTCATCCTCTACATGGAGGATTCCAAATGTCAGTATTATATTTTTGGGTAAATGGGGGTGGGACTGCATTCAAATATAACTGGTCAAATGTTGTTGCTGTCATAGATGGGGGGGCAGCCCCTTTCTCATTTTCATATTGACAGGTGTATTTTTTTCACACGCAAAGGAAGGATAATGAGGGGCTTTCTGACCTTTGGTCAAGCTGAGCTATAGGACTCACAGATGAATCAAAGGCAGAACAGAACCTTGACACTTCAGCATTGCTCCCTCTCCAAAATAGTCCAAGCAGCAGAAAAGGCTGTCTGATCTCTGCCCAGTAGTGTGCTTCCATCAGCATGTTAAAACCATACCTCATTGTCTCCTCAAAGGACCAGATTCACACTTCTAACAAGGCCTGTTACACCTGGGTGAGGGGGATTCACATCTCGGGGTCAACACCCCCGTCCAGAGGTGTCAGTGCTCTGCTGTGCTTCACTGAGACAACACTGGGCTGGGAGGCCTCTGCTTCACCCCACACATTGAGCTGTTAAGCCTTGTTCTAGTCAGGGGCAAGACAATCATCTCAGCTCACCTTGCTCAATTCTCTGCAGCGAGCCTGGCAATTTTCCACAGCCAGTGATATAAATAGTCTGGTTTGTGAAAGCCTGCAGCAGAAAGTTGTGCAAGGATCTCTCCTGTGTATGTAGTAAACAGCCTGTGAAATTAAATACTGCTAAATCACAGGGGAAAAAACATCACATTAGGTAGATAATGACAGATGCTAAACCCTCAATCCTTTCTCAGAAAAGCTGAGTCATTCTGGAGAGTGCTCAGAACTTCGGGCAATGCTAAGCAGTGGTTAAAAGTGCAAACAGAGTGTTAGGCATCATCATGAAACAGAAGAAAACAATGCACAAGGATACAAAATTAATAAGACAGCTCTAACACTGCACACCATTCTGGTCACTCCATGCCAAAGGAAACATTGTGAGATTGAAAAGAGATTAAATGTGTGACAAAAGAAATAATGGTAGAAAGAGAGAGTAAATAACACAGATTTATGGGCAAAATAAAAGATGTGAGTGATAGGATCATAATTTTTTATAAGCAGGGGAGAAAGGGTGAAAAAATGCACTGAGAAACAGCATGGAAGTTGGTTTATTGTTTTGGGTTTTGTTTTGGTTTTTTTTAATGGAATGTTATACAACAAATTTAAACATTCCCACAAAATATTTTGAATGCCAAAATCAATATGTGCTAAAGCAACAATTAGACTAATTAATTGAAAATAAGCCCAGCAAGTAGCATCAGAGGCAATAATGTGAGTTCAACCCACAGCCTATGGGAAGCTGAGACAAAACACTACTTTGACTTTATCCTATTCCTGTACTCTTTCAACAGGCATCAACTACACTCCAATCAGAGGAATAAAGGACCAGAGTAACTCCTGTTCTGACTCTCCATTGCCTCAACATAGTGAAAGTAACTGTGGAGGAATTCACAGATCAGATCATATAGAAAGTTTGTAACTTTGGGGTTTTCAATGCCTGGGGGGTGGGAAGCACTAAAAGTATTATATAGCATTAAAAAGCTTTGGCTGCAGTCAAATGAAAATAGGTATGGCAATAGGCAAAATTTAGGTAAGAAGCATCACCAACATGCAAATGTGTGTCCCTAAAGCACGTTTGAAAAAAATGAGAAGAAGAAGCAGAGAAGCAAGAACCAAAATCAGCAGGCAGGAAGAGGAGCCAGGGGACTGCAAATCACAGCACTATGTGAGACAAAAGGAAAAGAGGAATGAAAGTATCTTCAGAGGGAGGACAAATGAGAATGAACTGATTCTGTCATGTTAGCAATGAAAAACTATGACACAGAAACAGAGACCTGAATTCCTTCGTCTCATACTGCCTCTACAAAAAGGCATGGGCTGGAGGGAATAATATTAAGATAACACATAGAGCAATGATCTTCCCAGAGAGTATTGACTGCAAAAGGCAGGCAGGAAGGAAAGAAAGCAAGCATTAGATGAGATTAGGAAGGAAGGCACATAAGGTAGGTAAAAGGTGGGAGGCAAGGGATACTCAGACCAAATGTCACCAAAGGGAAGAAAAACTGAGGAAGGGGAAAACCTGGATGTAGAATTAGGATTTGTGACAGTGGAAAAAGGGATTTAACAATCTTAGTTAGTGGAAGTGGTTTTCTGCACAGTATCTGGGGAGGCAAGAGTTAACTATACAAAAATTTAAATGTCTGGGATATATCAACAACAATTGAAAGAAATTATTCTTCTTCATCTAGAAAAAAAACAGGCCAATTTTAATATCTGGCTCCAAAAGTAAAACACCACTACAAGCAAAAGGCAAAAAATTGATATGTGTGAAGTCTTAGCTGCACTCATGACCTAATAACTTACTGTACTTTTTGTACATTTAAAATCCTTTTGTAGAATTTTACAGAGGATTTAAGAAACAGAAACACACAAGGCATTTATTATCTGAAAAAGGCCAATCACAGTAACCATCAAATAGTGAAAAAATAATTCTTCAAAGTGACATTTTTGAATCACGATTAACTGGAAGGGGTCTGAGCTTATGTTACAGAATAAGTGGTTTTGGCATGCAGATTTCAGTAAGGAATGGCATTATCTGTGGTTCTGCCCAGTTCAGCCTCCTTGTCATCACGCATGTCACTCTGAATGCTTCAGAGTTGCATTTGATCCATAAATGGTTTAGTCTGAATCCATGATACACTAATTAATTTTAGGCTATGCAAGTCACACCACGATGTCTCAACATCAAAATGAAGCAGACCCTGACTGAAACTCCTTAATTTTCATGGCATCATTAGGGAAATATGGAACGAATAGAGCTTTATTCAGAAAAACCCTTTAATGTAATGTGAATCTTTCCTGTGCTCAGACAAAACCCACAAAACATACTTTGAAAGAAAAAGGAAACTCAAAACAACTAACTTTATAAGGAGCACAGCCAAAAAGGAAAACTATGAAGAATACAAAAACTTCCCCCTACATAGCAGATCACAAAATCCAAGCTCCTTTTTGCACTAAACATTACTGTATTTATATAAATGCCGTCAGTAAAGCACAAAAAGGTTAAGGAAGAGAAGAAGATGGAATAGGAACATTTTACTGTGTACTTAAGAAAATTATAGGGAAAATAATAGATCTCAGTATTTCAGTACCTAGTACTCCTGCATTTAGCTGCACCTCTAACTAAATCTATAATCAGAAAACAGGTTGGAAAGATACACATAAAAGAGAGCTGCAGAATAACATGCCAGACAGTATTTTTACATCTCATGAAAACAATGCCTTGCAATAAGCTGTATTTTCAGGCAGAAATAAAAGCCTGTAGAATCACAGAATTGTCCAGGTGATAAGGAACGTCATCCAACCTTCTGTGGGAAGAGCAGAGATGAAACTAGCACCCTGTCTATACCCTCTTGAAAACGTCCAGCAATGTCCCCAGAAAGGCTGTTCCAATGAGCAGTCAATGCTTCTATAAAAATTTTCTTTCTTATGTCAAGATGAAACCTGTCCTAGTGCAACCTGTTCCCATTACCCCTTGCCATGTGGCTCCTTGTGGAGGGGACCCCACCTCTCAAGAATCCCACACCTCAGATTTCCCCTAACTGTCTCTTATGGTAGAAAAATAAAGAAAATCCTGAACATCCTAGCTAAGCAATCTAGGTTACAAAACTGCTAGCCTGATTTTTTTGTTTGTTTTAATGAGGATCAGTACAATAAACCTGGGGTTTTTGTTTGCTTTCCACTTTACACCTGTATGACGAACAGGTGCACACTGAAAATGCTCTCCTTTAAAGGCTAGAAAACCCAGCCTCAAGAGGATTAACCATGTTCACCTCTATTGAAAATTGAGAAACGGAAAGAAAAGAACAACCACACTTTGCAACCCCTGGGCTGAACATGCTTCCTTCACCCGTGAATGACAACCATGGGAGAGAAGGGATGGAACAGAACCCAGGGAAGTGATTCTTCACTTGTACTCGGCACTAGTGAGGCCACACCTTGAGTGCTGTGTCCAGTTCTGGGCCCCTCAGTTCAGGAAGGGCATTGAGGTGCTGGAGTGAGTCCAGGCAGACAGTGGAGAGATGGAGCTGATGAAGGGTCTGGAACACAAGTCCTGTGAGGAGCCTCTGAGGGAGCTGCGGGTGTTCAGCCTGGAGAAAAGGAGGGGAGCCTCTCTTCTCTCCGGGGAGACCTTACTGCTCTCCACAACTCCCTGGAAGGAGGATGTATCT
>JANPWX010000089.1:2525726-2610337 GCA_024734555.1 Trochalopteron elliotii | reverse complement strand
GCGCGGCGGGGTCAGGGAGGCGGGGGAAGCGGCCGGGCGGGCGTGGGGACGAGGACAGGGTGGGCTTCGACGGGAGCTGTCGCCGCTGCCGCCGGCAGCGGGAGGGCGCCGGCCATGGACGCCACTACGCTGGAGTTGGACGCGGTAAAGTTCGCGCAGCTGGCGGTGCAGCGGGACCAGAGCGGGCGCTACCAGGAAGCGGTCTTCTACTACAAGGTACGGCGGGGACGCGCCGGTTCCCTCGGGGCGCCGGTGTCTCCTTCCCCTCTCCGCGGGCCGCGCGATGCTCTTGAGCTGCCGGAGGGTTCGCGCTCCCCCTTTGGCACCCCGAGGGCCGGAGAGGAGTGTTCGGCACCCCCGCGGCCCGGCCCGGCACGGCCCTGCAGGCGGAGAGAGACGCGCCGGGTCAGCGCGGCCGCCCCCGCCCTCCCCCGGCGGGTGTGCCTCGGCGGCGAGCTGCTCGGCCCGGGGAAGACGAGGCGGTGCCCGCCGAGACGAGAGCGGAAGGCCGTGCGTGAGCGTCGAAAGTTTGTCAGTCTCCGGAGGAGCCGCGTCCTTCAGGGCGGGTTGCAAAACGCCTTTTCCCTGCGTCCTGTTTTTGGGTGGGAAGGAGCGCTGCCCGTGCGCTGATGTTTACCGACAGGCTTAGGGATAACACTGCAGGTTCTCTGCTTAAGAAACGGGAACGGGCGCTTCTTCCAGCTGCTGGAGACACAGCCCCTTCAGTGCTTCTGAGAAGATTCATCGTAACCTGAAAACGTCTCTGCCCCGCTGGTTCTACACTTTCATTCTTGGCCTCTCCCCAAGCCCTGCCAGGCCAGAAAGACTGATCGGTTTTATGCTAGCCGTGTAAGCGCTGAGAACCTCAAGTGCGCATACTGCCGCTCCTGGGTGTGCAGCTGGGAGCAACTCGATTGTAGTCATCAAGTATGTAGAGCGGTCTGTGGCAAAATCCGAGATGCTCAGCAGTAAGACAGCTTAAGATCACAAGCTGTCAGTGACAGGTTTTTAACCTCGTGTGAATATTCTTTCCATTAGGGACCAGATTTATTGTTTCAGTACAGTTTCAGGTTGGCGTAGCTAAGGGTTGATTCAGTGTCATTCTTGATATCTGTAGGCTTACTACTAGTATTTAGTCGTTTTTGTGCAACCATTAGGCATTTTTTCCTATGTAAATTGTCTCATTTTGTCGTTTTATGTGGCATAAAGTTACATTGAAGTTCTGTGTCCCATTGACTTTTCACCTCCAAGAAGGGTTCTCTTTGAAGGCTCTGTTTATCCTTATCACAGTAATCATTCCAAAAATTCCATTATCCTGACAAAGTCATTCTCTTCCAATAACTTGTTAAATAGATCTGTAACTGGCCTTTTATTTCATGAGTACAAGGTGTCTGTAAAATGTTTTAAAAGCATAGTGTTAATATCATGGCAGCCTATGCATGTAAGTGTGAAAGAATAGGAAAAAGAATCTTTTAAAACCCATTTGTTAATTTTGTGGGGGCTAAATTTATGTATGTAAACCTTATATATGCAAAAGTTATAGTTGCCCATAATAACACTGATAAGCTCTGTGTTCAGCAGCAGCAGCATGTGTGCCTGGTCTGATAACCATGTGCAGTACTGCTTTAGTGCTGTGTATTTCTTCTTTTATCTGGAAGAAATTACTCAGTGCTATTCAGAATGAAAACATCTTTCTGTGCAAATAGTCACGCTTGTATGCTTTTGAACGTACATGTGTGTGGAAAATCTTTTTCACATACTGTATACAGGTGATGTTCTTGCTAAGTGGAAAAATGTACCCCTGACAGTCTTGGTGCACTTGAAGCTACGTGAGACAAGAGTGTAATGTAGATATGTTTGGCTTTCCAGATATTGCCTGAAGAATCACTGCCATGTTACATTATACAAAATAGTTACAAAATGTCATTTATTACTTCAGGGATAATTTATTTGTTTATTTGCTTGTTTATTTGTTTATTTATTCCAGCACAGTGAAAGTAAGCTCTGGCCTGTCACCAGCTTTCTTGTCAACTGCTCTAAGTTCAGAGCCCACTGGTGCAATTACTAAGCATGTGGGAAAGCTTGGGTACTAAACTGGCTTCTGCAGGAACTTGACCTTAAGGATGAAATATGGAAAATGCTACAGTTGTTGCCATAGACAACACCAAAACAGACCTTGTGAATGGGATTCCTATGGTTAGCAAGTGTGCTTGGCTTCCTGCTACCATGTAACTTTGATAGATGCCTAGAGGAGTGCTGCATGTGGACCAGCCTCGGGCAGCTTGCTAATTAATGGTGCTCTGCAGAAATGTCAGGATCATATTTGGACACCAGTGACTTCAGCCAAAACTGCTGAAGGCTGTTGCTAAGTCTGGCTGTTGACCAGCTGCTAGCAGCTTGCAGACTGATGATCAGTAGTTAGCTTAGTGTGACTGTGGCACACTGCTTGTGACAAACAGTAGTGACATTGGAGAGGTTGTAAATGCTAAGTCTGAATTGCACATCCATCTGGTCACTGGAAACTGCTGGCATGCTGGCTCCACAAGCACTCTGTCAACTGCTTCAGTCCTTTGCAGGTTTGGTTTAGAAAAGACTTGTTTCCATTATGTTTGCTTCTTAAAACCAGGCAAAAACAATTGTGCTTGAAATCACAGAAGCAACATCAATTATATGCTGGTTTTGTAGCACTGGTTTGGAAATCCACATTTATTCTTTGCATCCTATGTAGACCACGTACCTTTGTGATACAGCACTTGTTTTGTCAGTCTGTACTTGCAGGATGACACAGACAAATATACCCATCCTTTGAGCTGTAGTGCACTTTTTTCCCCTGCAAAAAATAGTTGTGTGCTAGACCTTAATGGTAGTTAATTGCTACATACAAATGGTACTTCTGTTTACCTTTCAGTGGCTGTGGATATTTTATGTCACGTAAAATGGAGATGGATGCTGGCAGGGAGGAAGAGTAGTTGGTTCTGTGATGATTCTCAGTGAAAATTTATCCTGATAAAAAATGCAGGCTGAATCAGGATCACTTTTAAGTTGGTGCAAACTAAACAGATGGATATGGGAGCAAACTGCTAAGCTTGACCAAAATAATGGCCATCAAACACAAAAGGGAGCCCTGGCCATGGATCTGTGCTTGCCCTATGCAGGGCAGCCTCTCTGAGCACCATCTCTGTGAAGCAGCTCTCTGCTCTTCTGCTTTCTGCCTTCCAGCCTGCCTGCTACACGACCACCTCCTCTCCTCTACTGCTGGTAGGAAGGCGAGCACTGCCACGGAAGTGTGGTGTTTTCCCATGTCAGTAATGGGGACAAAACGAGGTTTCTGTCCTCATTTTTGTGGGGTGACAAATGTTGATTCTCCATATGGTTCGGAGACTGTCAGCTCTGGCTATTTATTGCAACCCTGCCAATGCTTACGTGTTTTTCATAAATTCAGTGAAGGGATAGGCAGCTTATGCAACTGAAGGCATTTTTTCTTAATAGATTTGTACAGTATGGAAAAAGCCTTAATGTGGGTAATCTACTGTGCTTCTGAGCCAGAGGCCTGCATTCCCTCCTGACAGGAGACTTCCATCCAGTATTTTGTGTACATATAAACATTTAAAAAAACAAGTCTGAGAAGTTAGGAAGCCTCATATTTGTAGACTTCCAGACTGAATAGCTTTATCTGAGTAATAAGAATTAAAAAAATACTTTCTAAGCAAAAATACTTGGCATTTGATTTTAAAAAGCTTATATATTTGTTTACTTTCATTTTTACCAGATTAATGCAAATAACTGGAATAGCTAGTTTTTTTTCATAACCTTAAATCCTCAGCTTTAAAACCAAACTGATTTCAGTGCATGCTTGAAGAGTTTTACTAAAAATCTCCTAATTTCATTACTATATAAACAGGCCTAAGATCTGGTCTTACAGAACTTCTGAATATTTTTATATGCTCATAGGTTGTCCTAGATGTGAGAAATTAAACATTATCTATCTTATAACTTGAAAGTTTTTCTTTTGAGCAGAATTTCCCTGCAGCCCCTGAGTCTTTTTGCAGATGTAAGGTCTTGCTTTCATGCAACTCATGGCTGCTGTAGGCCCTCTGTTTATGGTAAGTGATTTTCTAGGCAGCAAACATTAACTTTGTCTCCAATTCTTCTCCCTGCAGGAAGCGGCACAAGCCTTGATTTATGCTGGGATGGCTGGGTCCAACTTGGAAAATATTCAAGAAAAAATAAATGAGTACTTGGAAAGAGTTCAAGCTCTCCATTCAGCAGGTGGGTAAGGAGCTTTCTAATTAAACCTCTGCTTAAATTAATTGAGTGGAAAGTTGTTTGCTGCTGTGAAATACATATCAATGGTGTTTGCTCTGTTTTTATTATTCTGATTTTCTTGTCCTTTGTGAAGAACCACAAATACAGTGAGCACATCAGTGCTTTGAATTCTGATACATCATAAATTAAGCGGAGACTGACTTTCTAAGGACTTGGGTGTGGGTATTCTTTGCTTTTAAATATTCTGAGGAACCACATCTACAGAGAAAATGTGAGAATATCTCATTAATAAAGGTATTAAGTGACATGGACACCTAAGGAACTTGTATATTGTCATAAGTGATGTATTTTGACAAATGATGCAGTATTTTACGTAATTAAACATCCTTGTTCTCAGTGTAGTATGAAAGAGATTTTATTAACATTATTCCACATCTGAAATATCCTGAGAGCTAACCTCTGCTTCAGGGAAGTGTGGTGGTGTTTCCTTGTCCTTGCATAGATGTTTATAGCAAAATTTAGAAAGATTTTGTTTCCAGGCAAGAAAGAGACATTACCCATCTGATTAGAGCTGCTAGTGTTTTGGTGACATGTTCAGGATGTTTTTACATGTGTGCTGCTATAGAAAGCTACATACTTGTTTTTTCATTTAGTTCAATCACAGAAAACAGACCCTCTGAAGTCAAAACAGCAGTTGGACTTGGAGCGTGCTCACTTCCTAGTTACACAGGCTTTTGATGAAGACGATAAAGGCAATGCAGAAGAAGCCATAGAGCTGTACACAGAAGCAGTGGAGCTCTGTTTGAAAACAGTATGTTAAGCTACAGGTTAACTTGGTGGAATTATGTGATGGTAAGAAATTCTTCCACTCTCACAGATGACTGACCCTTAAAGGCTGGCTTGAAAATGGAGTACCTGTATTTGTAAAAACTACCTTTTGATTTTTTTGTTTGTTTGTTTCACTGGGTTTTTTTTTCCTTAGTGTTTCTTCCAGTCTTTGTTATGTTGCTATACAACACTGTAAATTTATGGGAACTTATCATATATGTGGTTTTTTTCTAAACTGGATTATACTAAAAGCTAGAAATATTCTGGAATTTTTTTCATGTTGGTTTTGCCCTGGAGCAAATACCACAAAAGCAGAAATTAAAAAGTGTTAAAAATGAAGATGACTTGCTAATGTGTCAGCTGTATTAATTTCTGACTACATTAAAGGACGTCATTTAAGGGAAATTTCTGTGTGTAACGTTTTCTGAAGACGTAACAGTCTATTGATGCCAAAGCTATTAAAAATACTACTTGATTACTCAAGTGTTCAACACCAAAGCTGTTATGAGTGAATTCAATTCACACTGAAATTAATATGGATGAATTGGCCATTACATAAACAATGCAGAATATAATTACAGGTACTGCTTTTCTCCGTTAAGTCCAGTTGCCTTAACTAACTCATTACAAGAAGAGCTCACCATCATAATGTAACTCCACCAAGTCTTTTTTCTTTTTCTCTTCTTTTCAATGTTCTAATGTAAAAATATTTGTGGGTTGTTGAGGGTGTTATATTACTGTTGCAACATGCTTGAGTAAATCCTTTCCTCTGAATTATGTTAACAGGTTTTACCTAGGCTAAAACCCCTGGTGATATAGTGTAACCAAGAGTTAGTAGAGCTGCTCTAGTTTTTCCACTTGAGCTGTTGGGGCAGAACATTTTCAGCATATTATGTAACATTTGCTGCAGCAGCATGCTCCTTTTCCTCTGCTGTGTTCCTCCTTCTGTTGTGTCAGTGCATGCAAATATTACTGAAGTTAGTCTGAAAATATTTCATATTAACAACTGCATTTATTGGGTATTTCATTAGGTACAAGATACTGCTCAAGTTTTTTTAATCTTGACTAGCATATTCTTTTTTTGACATGATGGTAAGGTTTGTTCCTTGAGGTGACTCAAAACTACCTTCTTCCCAGGATGAAAGGACATTTAAGGAACTCTGCTATCTTGAAGCTTTGCTCATGTCTTTCTCCTCAGTATATTCAGGGAGAGAGATTTTGTTTCTTCCTTACTCTTGAAGTACTCGGGGAGCAGCCATTACTCCTCTTCTGTAGCTGATTCCTACATGAGTGTGCTGGTGTTCCATCTCCACTACTTACCTTCATAAATCTTTAAAAGTCTTTTCCAACCAGGAATCCCAGAGTGTTACTGATTTGCAAATGAAATTAGTTACGTACAGAGGGTGTTTCTAGTTTTGTTTCTTGGGATGAAAGTAGTTTGCTTTTTGTATCCTCAGTTGACTCCCTGACCTGGAATAATTGGTCAAGGCACAAAGCTAGAACCTGAAACCTGCTTGTGGGTGCCAGAGGAGAAGCCATGCCTCATGTTGTGCCTCCTGCAGGTTGTTTGGCTGCAGAAGCTGGGCTTCATCTGTAAGGAAGACAAAAGTATAAACTGTCATAGATGACCTCTCAAATGGGAGCAGAGGTTAACACTCTCCACATCTTTGTCACCCTGTCCTAGGTTATTTTAGGCTTTTGATTGTAAGTTAAAAATGTTGTTCTTGCATCTCTATCTTGTTTGTTTGGAAACAAACATATTTTATGTAAGTAAACATTTAAATTTTTTCTTCCTAAGTTACCATGATCATTTTAACACATGTGGGGAAAAGAATCGGAACACATCCAAGCTCAGCAGTATATGCAACATTTTGTTTTGTCTTCTTTCTGCCAATAGTGTTTTAATACAATTCTTCTGGCAATTCTTTTTTGTGTATGCACTGTTTTCCATGCTGAAGAATTTTACACATAACTTCCATTCTATAAAAATTTCACTAGAACAGCAAAATTATATTTGCTTACATAGGATTTTTTTATGCTGAGTTTAAAAAAAGAAACAACAACAAACAAAGCAAAATATTTGCTCATTTCAAAAAGAGAATTGGAAGAAATAGCTAGTTACTCTTTGCTGTAGTCTATAAGTATGACAACTGAGCTTAAAATGCATGTTGGTGGTTTTTGGATATGCAGATTTTTCTTTTATTTTACACTTTAGGCTACTGAAACCTCAGAAGTAGGCCTCCAGTCCAAACTGAAACAGCTGGCTCGACAAGCACTGGATAGGTGAGTACTGCTAATGTTAGTAAACATTGTTGCTGTCAGGTCTAAGTGCACCCTCTGAGCTGGATCCTCAGTCTAACATATCTGTGTGGATTCTGTGTAGACTAAGCTCCTGCAAAGTTTACCTTGGAGCTAGTTTCCAGCTGCTTCACTGCTGAATGTAGCAGCTCTTGTGCCAACCCTCTGGGAATCTTGAGACGTGCAGAATTAGGAAAGAACTGTGTGCATTTATTAGAACAAATGCAGTACTTCAGAGATATGTATTATAATATATCTCAGAGTGTTATAATTATTGGCCTCCATATAAGATGCTGAATTCAGGCTAACATGAAGTCAAGGTGACAGTGTCCCTCCATAAGGAAGACAGCTTGGAAACTGGGAAATGCTTTTCTTTACAATAGCAATCTAATTACATAGTATATGTGTAGGGAAATCTGTCTGAAACAATTTACACAAGTATAAGTTCAATGTACCTCTTTGTAAATCAGGTCTGTGATGGTGAATCCCAGACTGTGTTGGGCTGAGTTTCAGTATAATCTGGGTTTTGCCACTTCTCAGTCTGTGTTCAGAAAAAAAATCCCAGTATTTTGTATGTGTGAGAGTATCCAGCAGCTCATTGCAGCAGTAACAAAATATGGCTCCTGCATACCCAGCTCACAGTTCAAGCAGTTGAAAATCTGGGTTGTGAGAATGCCCAGGGGTTTACTACTGTTGTACCTGCTAGACAAAATAAATTTGGAAGGGATGAGAGGATGCAGATCAGTTTTCTCGCTGTGTTTCAGTGATCTTGTTCTGAGATTCCACATAATGAACACTTACACAAATTCTCCTATTAGCATAATTTAGAGGCAATAAAAATCTAATGAGTTCTGTCAAAAGTAGCTTGTATGAGTTGGAAATGCTATATTTTAATTGACTGAAGAACAGAAAAAGAAAGTAGTATTAGCATCAGAAATTGATTGGATTTTTAGAAAAAGTAGTGTTGGTCAACTTGGGCATTTGCTCGTTCCATTTAACATATATGAGAACATTAGCAAATAATAGATCTGTAATTATATTTTTATCACTGTTGTGAAGAAAATGCATTCTTTATTTGCTTTAGAGCAGAAGCACTGAAGGAATCTATGTCAAAGTCATCTCAGAAAGAAAAGTCAACTGCAGCCAAACCAAATCAGCCGGTCAGAACATTTTTTCCATTGGGACCTGATTTTTCTTTAAACGATAAACCACAGACAATCAGAGCAGTACAAGCTAGTGAATCTCAAGGTCAGAGATACACTGCAGAGGAGATTGAAGTACTCAGGTAAGTCTAAGGTTTTCCAGAATGTGTTAATGAAAAGTCTGGCTCTGAGAAGCTGAAGTGCAAAGTTGTTTCTATATTTTATACAACTGCGACTTCACTGGAGATCGAAGGAGCATGATATTTTATATGAGTCTGCCTTCTATTACATCCAGTTCCTTTTACTCTGATTTTTATTATAGGTGAAATAAGCTACAAATAATCCATAAAACCATTAACCTAAATTGTGACTTTTGAAAACTATCAAATATATAGTGTTCAAGAGGTAGCTGTCTTGTTTGCAGAAGCACTGTTTATTACTAGTTTTTAAAAACTTATTTTATTGTTACCTTCTGCAAGTTAATCTTCAGAAGATGATTGATAGGTTTGTAACTTCTTTTTTTTGTTTTTCTTCTGACTTGCAGAAAGACTTCAAAGATTAATGGCATTGAATATGTACCTTTCATGAGCGTTGATCTGAGGGAACGTTTTGCCTTCCCTATGCCTTTTTCGTAAGTATGCTTCGGTTACTGAACTTCATTTTTTGTTTTTATTTTCAAAACTTTTCCGTATTTGGTATTTCTGTCTTTTCTTTTTTAGGCTTTAAAATTGTTTACATAGGCGTTTAAGCATGATTCAGCCAGAGATATTTAAATGTTGCTACTTCTTCTTCCACTCTGAACTTAAAACTTTATTGTAAGCTGCTCTGTAGTACTTCTGCACTTGCATCTTCAAGCCTATAAGGATAATATTACATTTGGCTTTTTGGATTATTGGGCTGGCCTGGCAGCTTGAATCTGTTTTCTGATGCTGCTCCATGCTAATGAGTTTATCTCTGTTGCTTGTAAAATGCAGGTGATAGCTGTTGCCTTTGTAAAGGGCTGTTCCAAGGAAGAGTCATATATAACAGCTAGACTTTCATTCATAAGCAATAATAAGTTAAGATTTCATGGCCATAATAGACAAGGACATTTGAAGTTGTTGATTTTTTTTTACATTTTTGCCTTTTTCCCCCTTAAAAATCACAAACTTAGATGCAGTGTTCCTTGAAATTGTTTTACAGCTTTGTAATTGTTCTATGCATAGTTTGCACCATCAGGCATATTTAAGACTGCATATACCATAAAAAGGTCTTCTAAACTGCTATTCATTTATTTCTACTTTTTTCCTCTCTTTAATCTAGTGATAAGTGTGGGAAGCTACCATTATCCCCCAAACAGAAAGCAATGTTTGCCAAGTGGGTGCGACCAGATGACATAACAAATAACCCTACAATGATCTATACTGTATCAAGTTTCAGCATAAAGCAGGTAAATTGTTCCCAAGGAAAATTATGTGCTGCTAGTGGTTTATCATGGGGGCACATTGTTGTACAAAAAGGAATCCCCAAATATGAGAGTGCTTTCCTTGACTCTTATGAGGTTAAATAAATAGAAAAAATTTTGCTCTGTAGCCTCATGTTGAGCAACCATACATTTTTAGCCTCTTTAATAGTGGCTTTGCTTCTTTTGGTTTAAATTCTTCCCTTTTGAAGGGAATTACTGACTGACTGTTTTCTTTCCCTCCACACACTGCATTCATCTCTCAGTATCTGACTTTTTAGTAAATGTCCTCACTGGTTTTCTTTCCTTTATAGACAATAGTGTCAGATTGTTCTTTCGTGGCATCACTAGCTATCAGTGCAGCATATGAGAGAAGATATAACAAAAAATTGATCACAAGGTAAGCTTTGCAGTATGCTCTCCCAAGCTTTGCAGTATGTTCTGTGACATCTGTACACAGTAAAAAATAACATTTGTTTCACCTTCATCTCCCTTGGACTCATGTGGATTCAGCACTTCAAAGCTGGAAGCCAACTTTATATTGAAGCAAACTGTTTTAAGTCTAACAGCAAAAAGCTGTTAGACAAATATTACTAATAAAAAATTTGAGTCAAATTTTGGAACAGGTTATGAATTTATTCACCATAGACATGTTCAAAGAAACAACAATTTTCAGACACTTATATATGTTCTAATATCCAAGGCTTTATATAGACACTCCCAAAAGTCTGGCCAATTTATTACATCATGGTATAAGTGTTCTGTGTCTTTTATTACTACCAGAAAATTCCATCTATCTTTCTTTAATGGATAACCCAAGTTTTATCCAGCCAAGCAGCCCTTTATTAAGTTTGCTGTCCTGGTCAGGCAATTACCATTGGTTAAGTTTTCTGGGGTGTAACAAGCCTATGAAGTGGCTCCCTTACTGTACCTGCAGTGTATTAATCAGGTTTTCTGGGGTGTATAGGCCTTTGACTCCTTAACTTGTTCAAGATAGCTTTCTTTTTCTATGACATCTTATTTGTCTCTAGTTACATGATAACAGTTACACAATTCTTTATTGATTTTTTTTTTTCAACTGTTGTTTAAATTCTCTAGAGGGTGTGGGTTCATGGAGTTCCTTTCTGTAGGTACTGTGAGATAATTTCTCAGGGTTTTCTACTGACACTCAGCCAGCACAGATCTAAATCAAAGCCAGCTAAAATGACAGTCAAACATTCCTCAACTACTTAAGCATAGTTAGTTAAAAATTTTTTTTAAAATCACAAAACTCCTGGCTAACTAAGACATAACTTGCTGTCAATATATGTATGTATACAGACACTTGAATCTAACTTCAGATGTGTTTGAGGAGTAAGAAATCATTTGGAAGCATTTTGTATTTGTTTGGGATTTTTTAAATAGAAACTTCATTTATAATGCTCTCTACTTTCATTTTTCTACTTTGTTAGGTGCTGTGCAACAAGTGGTCCATTTTACAACTCGTTATAGAATTCATGTTAACAACACTATCTCAGCTCCACTCAACTGGCATCCTATGATAAATTTGCCATGGGTTTTCTGGACTTTGCTGGGAGGCTCTTGCCAGACCAGTGTGTGAATGGTTGTGGATTGTTTTATTTTAAGCTGTTCTTTTTAGAACTGAATTTATATTCTTTTCAAGAGCAGCAAGTTCTGCACTGCCTTTCCCTTTAAAAGTTTGACTTGTCATTCAGGCAAATACTGTATTTATATTATAGATTTGTAAATACTGCTTGTTTAATCGTAAGATAAATTTGTATGCCTTGCTTCTGTTTGAGAAACAATTATGTTACTTATGTTCTTTTTGCTCCTATATAAAGTAGAAATCTACAGCAAGAGCAGGGCCTGAAAAAAGAAAACCTATTTAAATATGATTATTTATACTAAATTTGAGTTGTTCTTCATTAAAAATTCTATATTTCTGTTCAGTGTAAATTCCATGAACAGACTGCATTAATCCCACTTTTATCGTTATAAGTGCAGGTACAGCCAAGTCATTTATGTCATAATTTCCTTCTCTTTTTTTTTTTTTTCTGTAAACAGTATAATTTACCCTCAGAATAAGAAGGGAGAACCAGAATATAATCCATGTGGTAAATACATGGTGAAGCTTCATATCAATGGTGTTCCTAGAAAGGTAAATCTTTTGGGGGAACTTTGTACTTTTACTGCATAAGTTCATGTGTTTTAAAGGCTTGATCAGCTTCACTGTGAAGTGCTTGCATAGCAAAAACCTAAGGCAGGTGGTTTTGGAAAGTAGTTTTTAATTGTTAAACCTTTTTGACATTCATTTTTTGTTTTGAAGTATGCAACCACATACTTCTTCTGTCTGTACTTCTGTAGGCATTCATAAAAATAGCCTTACATTAAATTAATGTAAAAAAATGCCTTATATTGCTTAACAGAATTGTGAAAACCAAACAGGTACAAAGCTATGTATCCCCTATTTATGAATTAGATGTGCACTCTTCCACTCCATATTAGAAAGAATTAAAAAATACAGAGGGGGATACCAGGAAGAGGATAGATAGGAAATGACCATAGAGGAATAACTTGACTGATACTCAATATCTCAAGCAATGCCTTGCTCGACTACGGATTTTTAGTAAAAAGAGGAAATACCTGAAGATAAAACTTGGCAAACTCACAACCAACTTCATTTTCTTTCCAGTGCAATAAATAAGAACATAAAATAATGTATTTCTCCATATAATACTTAACTGTAGCACAGATGATAGTGACTAATGAATGTTTATGAGAGTTCAGAAGTTGAGTGGTCATATTCATGGGGTGAGGAAGTAGGGGGAAACTTCTCAAAGGCTCTTAATTGTTAAGATATAACCTCTGGGTCAGGAAGTCCTTGAGCTTCAAAATTCCAGAATCTGAATATTTCAGGAAAATGTAATTTTTGTGTCTGCCTCGCTCTTAATATTCTTCCCAGAGTACCTCCTATCTGCCTTTTGTCAGGAAGAATGGCCATTTGCTCTCCTATGAAAAGGTCTATTCATTCCTGCACAGATAGGATTTGACCAGAGAATGTGCTGTGTTGGTAGCTTGTATTTGTAATGGACCAGTGCCAACAGGAAACTGAAACATCTATTCACAGAAACTGTTTCAGATTACTGCAAATGTGCAGTAAGAATCTGTAATGATGATGAATATACAGTACCTAATTTAAAGAAGAAATGTTAATACTGTCAGAGCTGCTGCTTTGAGGTGTTCTTCCTTTTCAGAGAGAAGAAACTTAAATCTGAAACTAGAGGCTATGAAAGTGATATGACATAATTTGCTCCCTTAAAGATAAATAAATATTTATTCCTCTGCTGCCTACCGTCCATACTCTGATTCCTAATTAGATGAGGAATATTATTAGGCTTTTCTTTACTTCTTATGCTTGTAGTTGCACAGAACCTTTCTGCAAGTGCCTTTTGCAGTAGCTATTGCACACTTTATAAGAGTGTACTGTCACCATCAGTCAGAGCAGCCACTCACATGTCACACAGTTAGACCAGTGCAATCGAGAGCTGGCAGTAGAATTTCTTGTTCACTTGGGCAAACCACTGCAGGATTGATAGAGGTGTCCCTATGTGAGAATAATGGTCAGGTCCGGCTGTGTCTGAAAAGCTTTGTATTAATGAGGGTTTTGTTTTATTTTCTGATTACTTTCAAAATACTTTATTAGATTTATGATGATTTTTCATTCATTTCACACAGGTAATCATAGATGACCAGTTACCTGTTGATCATAGTGGGGAACTTCTCTGCTCTTACTCCAATAATAAGAATGAATTATGGGTGTCACTAATAGAAAAGGCTTACATGAAGGTCATGGGAGGATATGATTTTCCTGGATCAAATTCTGTAAGTATGACATTATTTCTAAGAGGAAGAAATTCCATTTAAATAATAATGGGTAAAATAATTTCCTTCCAGTGAAACCTAAGTGAACAGCTTGGGGAGACAAGTATTTGGTTTGACATTTTCTTAATTTTTTTTCTGTTTCTTTCTTTTGCAAATATTTTTAGCTGTACTTAAGGAAATTAACTTTGACCATCAAGATGTCTTGCTCATTCTATTTTGATGGAATGATCTTAGTTCTTGGACTTCAGTATTATTATTGACGCTTGTGGGTAGGAAGTGTTTTACATAGAGTCTAGAAGGAGATATTGGGTGAAGTCAAAAATTCTCTTTGCCCTTATCAATACTGCTGATTTTGGTTTCTAACTCTTTCAATAAATAGGACAGTTCTCCCTCATCAGGTAATGGAGTCAGCTAGGAAAGGAACAGTCTAGTCATTTAGAAGGTCTGTATAGAGGGAGCAAGTACTTTGATCTGTGCAAGTTTATTTATCAGATTGTTCCACTCATCTCCATAAATATGCATTGGGTTTCTATAATGTGGTTACTAAAGAAACAGTCAGCATACATCATACAAGCGGTGACATGCAAGTTATTCTTTAAAGAGGGATGGTTTGCTGAAATGAGTAGTCCACATAATTTGTTACTTAGGAAGCCTTTCTGAATTTAACTTTATACTATTAAAATTTTAAAGAATTTTTTTTTATTATTCATGGTGCTAATTGGTGTCTTGACAATCACATTCTTGGTGGGTATACTTGGTAATCATCACCTCTTGAAAAATTGTTACAGAGACAAATGTAGCTTTGTGTAAGGAGTAAATGTAGCACATATTTTTATGTGTCAGGCTGCTTTGTTTTGAAGGACAAAAGCTGGTGAGAATAACTGTGTTTTATTCCCATTGTCACCCTCTAACTTGCTATCTGGAAAAACAGCTTGACTGGTGACATTTAATCTCCACCTTTCCTGCCCCCTCCACTTTCCACTGTATTCCAGCTTCCTTCTGTAATCAAGGTTACTTACAATCAGGCTGTCTTGTACTTCTAATTCCTCAAGTTCCCACCCCCCCAGTGCTGGTTATTGACACTTCAAGCATTTACAGCCTCTGCTTTTGCTTTGAGGGACTACAAAGCAAAAGAATAAGAATTAAGCAATATTTCAAGGAGTTGGGAGATTAAAGCATCTTTTTATGGAAATGCATGTCAGTGTCAACTTTACCAAAAAGAATAAAAAACCCAAACCCTGAGCTTTAGAAATAAAACATAAATTATTTAAAATGCATATATAATAGCAAAGTACCAAATAGTGCTTCTGAGATATGCTTTAAAAATCTGGAAATCAATGAAATAAATAGAACACATCACACAGCTGAACATGACTGATGATTCTGATATGCTTCCATTGCTCTGGAATTCCAGTTTATTTAATCAGTTCACTTTCTAGCTTTTTTTTTTTTTTCCTTTTTTTTTTTTTAAGCTACTTGGAAATCTTGTCCTTGTCTAATCAAAGAAATTTTTGTTTGTTAGTCTTAATGTTGACCCTTTTATGCATAGAACTGTATTGTAACTTTTGTGTACTTGATTTCTTTCAAGGCTTTTTGTAAGTTGTGTACAGACATCATATGTTTATATGTGGATTATCTGTTCTGATTTCTTTTGAATACTTGCATTTCAGAATATTGATCTCCATGCACTAACAGGTTGGATACCTGAAAGAATTGCTATGCACTCTGACAATCAAGCCTTCAATAAGGATAGCACTTTCAGAATGCTTTATCAGAGGTAGACATTTGTTCTTTCCTAAGTAATTAAAATGCTTGCTGTGTAGTAGCTGTGTTACCACTGTAAAAGCAGTACAGTCACCACAGATATTTCAACAGCATTTTGGTAATGCTACAAATTGTGCTTTATAAAACCTCCATGTGCTTTTTGGAAGAAGAAAAATTGATGTATTGGTGGCTTTGATAGAACAGAAGATTAAAATACTAGGGAATTTTGTGTGATGGATTTCTTCTTCTTTATGTATGAATAAAAAAAATAACCCTTTCCTTGATAAAGAAAACAGAATATAGAGTCAGAGAAGAGCAGTTTGGAACCAATACACCAGTTATATTATAACTGGTACCAGTTATAATATATCCCAGTTAAGTGTTTAAAAAGAAGAAGGATGTGTGTTCTGTGTTTCCACACAGTTCCCCAGAACTATATTATATCTGCTGTCCTTAGCAAGCAGATATAATACATTATTTCTAATTGTATCACAAGATTATGCCCCATCAGTAAATCTCCTGAAGGAGCAGCAAAAGTCTATCAAAACTGCAATACTGGTTTTCACACCTACCATAACAGTTGGATTTGATGGTCTTAAAGATCCAAAGTATGGATTCTATTATTTTTCTTATGGTGAAAGATACAGCTGTAAATTACAATTGCCAGGTATATCAAGTACTTTGATTTCTTTCAAAATGGTTTTGTGCAGCTGGTGTCTTATGTATTTCAGTGCAGTACAAGGGGGTTATTCTGTTGACTGAAACGTCTGCATCCACGATAAGAGAGTCTTTCTGCAGTGTTTTTTCAGTTGCTTAGGAGCTCTTAAAGCTGTCAACAATTTTTCAGCTGTTCTGTTGTTGTAATTTGAAGGCATGACTGAAGTTAGGATGAGATCTAGCCATTGGAACGTCACTGTTCACCTGTGCTAGAGTGAAAATGTGTTGCTCCATATAATCCAATGATCCTGTAATCTGTCTAGGGCCACTCTAAACATGTCAGTGTGTTTTCACAACAGTAATAGTTCCAGAATTAACAATTGCTATTCAGAACACTAAACTTGAGTATAAACACCTGCAAAAGTATGGAGGTGTGAATTTCTCATTCTTCAGAATCCTGGGGGTGTGACAGATTTGATAATTTGCTATATGCAGTCATTGACTAAGTAGTGATGAAACCACATTTGTGCTCGGCTGTGGGTCTGTGAAGAGTATCTTAAAAGTGACACAGGCTGAGCTTCAGGTTGATAAATGCTGAATTTTGTTTATGAAAACATAAAATTATATTAAAATAATAATTTTTAATTTCAACTGTATACTTAATTCTGAAAGAAAAATGGTCCCACTTTCTCAGATATTTTTAGGAGTGATTTCTGCTGACAAAAACCCCTGTATCCCAGTTTTTACAAAGCAGAGTCATGCTAATGGACAGTATAAAACATGCCATTGCAGTGTCTGGCAAATGTTAGATTGCAACTTGTAAGATTTAATTAAGCTGTTTTTCCACCTCTTTTTGAACAGATTTCACAAGGGTGATGTCCTTATCACAACAGCAACAGGAGTGATGTCTGAAGAGGAAGGAGAGAAGTGGGGCTTAGTTCCAACCCATGCATATGCAGTCTTGGATATAAGAGAATATAAGGTATCAAGTGAAACTGACGGTGTTTTCAAACACCTGTTTGAAACCTACATGTGTTTCTAGGTTTACCCTGGATGGGTAGCTACTGATTTTTTTGTTCTAATGGCTAATATATTTTATTTTGTCCTGGACTCCACTGGGAAATTTCAGAAAACTTAATGATTCTGTGTTTTCGTGATTCATATAAAAACCACTTTCAATATGTAAAAATTACTGTGACAAGATGAATTGACTATTTTATTTTGTGGGTATTTTTTAGGGACTTCGATTTCTTCAGCTAAAAAATCCCTGGAGCCACTTACGTTGGAAGGGACGATACAGTGAAAATGACACAAGAAACTGGACCCCAGATTTACAAAAATACTTGAACTTTGATCCCAGAACAGCTCAGAAAATAGACAATGGTAAAAGGGTTTTAAAAGTCATTATCTGTTCAAATAATATAGATCTTTGTGGTGTATCCCTGCAGGAAGGTGGAAAGGAATGCTTGCGACAGGCAGAGTAAAACAAATACTAGAAAGTAAATAGTCCAAAAGTTCAGGAAATATTTGTGTATTTAAATCTGTCATTTCAGGTTTGTCTGGGGTTTAAGTAATCTAGACTGTTAAATGCATACCTCAAATTCATTGACAAGGAAGTACCTCCTTGGTTAAGTGTGCTGTCTCAGTATGTGGGAGTTCAGGGCAAAGAGAACATTCTGACAATAAGCTGTAATGCTGCTTTTTAATACATAAATGGACTTTTTGTGGGTTTTTTCCCTCTCTAACATTTTCAAATATGTATCAACATGCTTACTCTAATCAGTGTTTAAATCAGTCTTTCTGCTGCAGCAGCTGCATTTTACTTTCAGAAAGACGTTTCTGCTTTTTACTGTGTCCTTGTTGCTGTCTGCAAACCTCTGAGGGAGCCCCTTTGTTCAGTGCCACTCTTTTTACAATACTATGCCTCCAAATCCATTAGATTATAGCATTTATTGATAAGCCTCATGCAAATGCCTGATGAAAACTTTGGATTCAAACATAAAAATAGCAGCCCTGGATTTGTGACAGTTATGAGATAATAGCTTGTTATTTATTCTCCAATTCATTTAGTAAGTAATTTGTAGCATCTAGTTGTTAAAATTTTATATGAAATTACATTACTAATTCTAATGAAATTATTCCACCTAATAGGATTTACACTTTGGTCTTCTTGATTTTGTGTAGTTTTTATGACTGGTTTTTAGTGCTGCAAGATCTGCAATTGCCTATTGTCAGAGACATGATTTATAAGGCTGCTAACATTTTAAAGGTTCATTCCACTAGGAATTTGTTGGTTTGCAGGCACTGTTGTTTGCTGGAATTGCAATTAGGGGACCTAATGGAGAATTAGAATAAAGGCATGAGAATGTTGCAAAGATAAAGCAAATTTAGGGTGCAAAAACAAGTGACAGAGGTGTTGGATGAAGTATCTTAGAAATACATTTAAACGTACTCACATGTTGATTGAATACTTGATTGTGCTAGATGACTGCTGAAGTAGGTCGTTGAATTGCAGGAACCTGTTTGACTGTGTATTTTATTTCTTTGTTTTTAGAAACCTAGAAAAGGGGAAATGAGGTCAGAATCACCTAATGATGTCTCTTTCAAAATAGCAGATTTTCTCATACCTTCCACTTAGCCCTTGAGAATGGAAAAATATTCTGACAGCTTCAGAAAGTCCCTGATAATAAGAAGAGACTAACTTGTTTCTTCTTACTTTAACTTGGTTTGGGGGGCAAGTTTAAATTTAGCAATTTAGGCAGTGCACACATTACTACTACATTTTGCAGAAATCAAGGTGTCTGGTAAGAAAATAACAGCATTTCCTTTTCAGGCATTTTCTGGATTTCCTGGGAGGACCTGTGCCAGTATTATGATGTTATTTATTTGAGTTGGAACCCAAGTCTTTTTAAAGAATCTACATGTATTCACAGGTTGGTCCAAAAGATAAAATTTTTGTTTCAACATCTCAATAAGTGTTCTGATGTGATGTTTCCTTCCTTCCATTCTTCCAGGTTACAAATAGGGGCTTGAATTCCAGCCCTGTTCTTTTGAGCCTGACTTTACACCTTCTCAGCCCAGGCTTTGTTTTTGACTACTTCTGTAACATCAGTGGAGCTCAGTGACCCTTGTGATGTTGCTGTGGAGCTATGGTTGTGTAACCAAATTCTGACCTCAGTCCCACGTCTCCCTGTCAGAATAAAAATCAGATTTTTGTGCACTCCATCTCTAAGCAGTACCAGACAGTCCTTAAGTGACCTAGTTATTATTTGGAATTCATTTTTCTGGCCACTTGCAAATGAGCTGTGGGGCTGTTGTCTTTGTAGGGTGTGTTCACTGACATCAGGGAAGTTTAACCAGTTCTGGGTTTTAGCAGTTATCATAAGTAATCTTCCTTGCCTGCTGATTTTTTTTCTGAATGTGATACCTGTCTCTTACCAAATATCCATTACATTCAGGAGTTTTTGTCTCCCAATTGAGGCCAAGTGTGCCTATCTGTGTCTTGGTTTTGGAAAGCAAGGGTTTCTATACTTCTCCACTCCACTAGACTGCACTTTGCCTCTGCTTCCACACTGTCCCTGCATGTGTTAGCTGTGCACAAGCTTCTCCATCCAGTGTGTGACTACTGAGCTTATCTGTTTCTATACTTCTCCACTCCACTAGACTGCACTTTGCCTCTGCTTCCACACTGTCCCTGCATGTGTTAGCTGTGCACAAGCTTCTCCATCCAGTGTGTGACTACTGAGCTTATCTGTAAAGGCTCCTTCCATCTTTGGGCTCCAGTTACTTCTAAAATACACTGTGGTGATGTAGCAAGACAAGATAATGTGTGTGCTAATGTCAGAGCTCACCTACTGGTCTGTCTGTCCTTATGTGATCAGTGATTGTCTTCCCTCTGTGTAGGGAAAAGCCTTAGCACAGTGGCAGTTGCCATAAAATGCAGAGTAACAATGGTGATAATTTGAAGCTTTGTTAATGCAACCTTCCACACATGCTGTTCAGTTTTACAAGTGTGAGAGGGACAAGGAGACTTAGGAACAGCTGTATATGCTTCTGTTTCCAGTGTGCCACACTGTGTGTTCAGTCATCAGCACTTTTTGTTTTTTCTCACTCTAGTTTTCTTGTCTAGACACTTCACAAGGCATCAGGCAGATTCTGCAGTAGGGCACCTCAAAGATCTTTAACACTTCCTGCAGGGCTCCCTTCCAAGCATGAAACAGGGCAAATTTTAACATAAAAATTGCTTCAGAAAAAAAAAAGGAGGAAAAAATTTGGCATGGTTTTGAAACCAGCCATAGCAGATTGATTGATTGATTTCTACAGTTACAAAGGTGTAGGTGTTTTTTATTTAATACTGGTATGTGCAATCGCTGCATAAATGGTTCAGCTTTTTCTGTGCTTTGTGTGGTTGCAGTCACCAGCCAGGCTGTTTGTATTTAGCATTTTTTATTACCATACTTGAATTGTGATGAATTTACTTATAAAACAAGGTTCTGCTATGACTCTGTTATGTAACCACTGCCATAGATGCCAGTAGAAAACTAGGCTTTGGTAACTTGTTACTGATAATATCACGCTCTGCTTATGTGTAGGATTTGGGGTTGGTTTCAAAGCATAGATTAGTTTCTTACTGGTCTAATAACGTGTCTGTATCACTTTCAGTACGTGGGATGCAAAGCAGGGCCCGGTGAAGGATGCCTACAGCCTGGCCAACAACCCTCAGTACAAGCTGGAGGTGCAGTGTCCACAGGGTGGTGCTGCCGTCTGGGTCCTGCTTAGCAGGCACATCACTGACAAGGTGCTGGCTCTGCACTGTGAGCTCTGCCTCTGCTCCTGTAAATCTTTCTGTATGGCTCTCTCTTATTAGTATATTACTGCCCGTGTTCAGGTGTGTATGCCTGTGTAGATGTAGAATTTTTTAATTCTGCAGGTACATGTACCTCCAGTTGAAACAGAGTAAAATTTGAGCTAAGTGAGTCTATTCCACCATAAAGGTTCTGAAGTAACTTTGAATCCTGGGGCCTGAATAAGTTAAATTAGTGGATGTTTGTTTACTTCAGGCATTTGAAAAAGAATTCCGTTGGGTATCCCAATAAATACTTATATCAGATCATATTGTGTGGTGATCAAAATGGGTGGTAGAAAGTGTACTTGACTTGATTAATCATTCATGATGTTTTACAGAATTGCATAATTCTGATTTGTGGTTTTTTGTGGGTATTGTTTTTATAGGATGACTTTGCACACAATCGGGAATTCATTACAATGGTCGTATACAAGACTGATGGCAAAAAAGTTTACTATCCAGGTTAGTGTACCTTAACTGTCAAGAAACTGATGTTATAAATAAATGAGGAAGCACAGAATATTGTGGAGAGGAAAGGCACTCCTTGCTTTAAAACTAGATGCCTCATTAAGAGGTCAGTCTTCTGAAATCATTGTTTTGCTCTGTTTGATCCTACTTAAAGTCTGAAGGAATAGGCCATTCCACACATGGTGTAAGAACTCCTAAGAGGTATACATAGTCCTGCTGACACTTACTTTGATGCAACATTTTCTTTATTTTTTTCTGTTTATTTTTTCAGTGTCAGTAGTTAATGCTTAGAGCAAACAGATGTTGTGTGTTAGTTTCTCTGATAGCATAATTATTTCCTACATTTTTGAAATTATTTAAAGGTCTACAGCTTCCACAAAATGAAAATAATCTGGGTTAATTGTCCCATTAGCTTGGCTTAGTAAAGTACCTAAGCAAGCTTATGAAACATAGGTGAACACTTCAGCATATTTCCAAGTATCAGGTATGGAATGTTTTAAGTGTTCAAATTTTATCAAAATCTTATTCTTGGTCATTATATGTCAGAGTCTTTTCACCTTGAGGAGAAGAGGTTTGCTATAGCTGTGAAGTAGCCAAGTATGTTTTATTTCGAGAGAGATAGCAGATCTGAAACACAGGCTGAGACACAGGGTGTAAAGGTTATGCCCAGGTTGAATGGTTAGACTGAAACTTTGAGGCACAGCTAAAAAGATAATTGGATTTTTATTCTTTCCCTTAAGTTAGAGATTGTAAAAATACTCCTTGGAATTATTCAGCGAATGTGTATCCTAAAATAAACGGATTTTGGTCTGTTGCTTTTACAGATAGGAACCTCTTTAGAATCAGGTTTGCATTCAGGTAGCTGCTCATGAAACAACTCCCTTAATAGATTTTGAAGCTTTTTTCACCAAAGAGTGGAATTTGTGGGACTTCTTCTATTGGAATGGCTAATAAGAATTGCATTGTTCACATCTGATATTGTTCAGTGAACTCTGCTGACCAATTTCCCCAAGAATGCAGGCTTCCCCTAGAAACCAAGTCCATTTGTGGAAAGATCTGTTGACACCTGACCAAGTCATCATCTGTTTTTGCATGAGCTTCTCTGTGAAGAGAAGCCAATGTCCAAGTTGCTTCTGGTGTTCCAGGTAGTTGTAGCAGTGCTTATTTTACATGTGTGTTTCACTGAAAATGTTCTTAAGTGAGCAAACACAGTTGTATAGTAAAGGGAATTGTTGAATTGTGCTTGAAAGAGACAGCCTAGGAAGACCAGTAGAAAAACCTGAATGATTCATATGTTTTGTCTTGCTACACAAACTCTTTTAAAAACTTCTGATCTCACGAGCTCAAACTTGTTTAAAACCTTTTTCCATGGAAATAGATTGGTCAAGCTGCAGTATTATTTTTAACCATCTGTTAAAATGAGATGAGAACAAAGCAGCTTAATCTTTTGGCAGCAAGGCCGAGATTTCCCATTCCTAAGCTTCTTATTGTTTTATATTAATCCTTTCCCCTCTCCCATGTTGCTTTGTGGAAGAAAATAAAAGGACCTGATCCTGGGCCTATTGAAGTAATTGGCTAGATTTGGTCCTGCTTCACTGAAACTAAAAGAAGTCTGGAAAGAACCAATTAGAGGCCAAATAACAAATTACACTGTCTAATTGTAAAAGCAAACATTTGGGATCTTTCTAAGTACCACATGTGTGTTGGTATTGGGATGCAACTACATCTGTGTAATGATCACAGGGATTTGAAGAGAGAGGGAGAGAAAGCTTGTGTGATTTAGTTAAAGGAATTAACATGTTTTGAAGTATTGTTTACGTGGTGGCCAAAGATTTTGGCAGCTGGCGTTCTGGGAACTGTCCAGCAAATGGAGAAAAAGCAGACACTTCAAAGATTTTCAAAGAGTGCTTAAACATCCATTATCTTTCTCTTGAAATTTCAACATAATTACAGCAGTCTTCTTTGAGTAGTGACATTGGTGGGAGAGGGATAAGCAGTCCTTGCAAGTCTTGGGATTTAAACTGTACTTTCAAGCACAGAATTTGTCTTGTCATGTGTGATGTACCTCTCCTGAAAACAGTAGTTGATGTTAAGACTGTCCTTTTTATGGATAAATCTTGAGGCTCTCATCTGTTCAGAGCAGTTGGGTCTGTTCAGTCTAATCTTAGAAGTTTACCAGGCTGGGGGGCTTTTTGGTCAGGGAAAAATGTTCATCCTTTTCTTTTTCAGCTGATCCTCCTCCTTATATTGATGGCATTCGGATCAACAGTCCTCATTATCTGACCAAGATAAAGCTGACCTCTCCAGGTTCCCATACATTCACCTTAGTGGTGTCCCAGTATGAGAAACAAAACACCATCCATTACACCATCAGGGTAGGTGCTGTTGTTTCGTAATGAATGTAAGCAATTAAACTGTAAAGTGTCTTTTGTTTTTAAATTTGATAAAAAGGGTATTTCTGAATCAATATTGCTGTTTTGGGGAGGGAAGTTATGAATGATGGAGCAGAACCACTGGATGAAGTGTTTTATAATGTTCTCCATTTGTAGTTAAGATATTAGTGTGGTTGTAGTAACAAAGTCAGCTAAAAAATACTCTTATTTCTTAGAATAAAAAAGTATCTATGTACAAGCAGATCATTGGCTCTCTATGTATCCAAAATAAACCTGTTTTAGATCCTGTTTAAGATTTAAAGATTTTTGACTTCTCTAGGTCTTGACTTAGGATTTGGGTTTTTCTCTTAGCTGCTGAGTCACATAATGATCAATGCTAGATTTTTTTTTTCACTGAAAAAAAGAGTAAAATGCAGATTTTTTTCCATTTCGCCTTTTTTGTTGGGTTGGAGGTTTTTTTTGGGGGGGAGGGGGGTGGGGTTGATAAGAAAATTTAAGTGGAACTAAGCCTTGTTCCCAGCACTATTCTGAATTTTGAGTTTTACACGAGGTCATCTGATGGGTAATACAAGCATGTAGTGAACAAGTATCTAAAAATGTTGTGTAGGCAATTCTGCTTTAATTTGTCATGATTTCATTTGAAAAGTGCAGATGAATTTGTGACCTCCTGCTTCTTTTACAACACAGGTGTATTCCTTGTGCAAGTTCACCTTTTCCAAGATTCCTACACCTTACACCATTTCCAAACGGGTAAAGAAACATTTTATTTTATCACTGGTCACTGGTTTGGCTTTTCCATATTTGAGATGTAAAAGGTTTTTAAATATATTTTGATACTACTGTCCCACCTCCACCACAGAGTGTGTTGTTGCAGCTGTGCCATTGCAGACGTGCTGCAAAGCCTTTGTGGAACAGACCGGCCTTTGGAACAACCCATATCCTAATAAGTCACCACTCAGCAGAAATCAGGTTGTGCTAATAATGGTGTAGAGTGAAAAACCCCCAGAAGTGTTGCTCATTTCCCCTTGGGAGAATTGCATGATTTTCTTGGAAAGACTCCTGGCATGATGGGACAAAATCAGCAACGCCAAACCAAAGGCACCAGTAGTAATACCATAAGAAACAAACTTAAGATGACAATATCGCAACACATTACTGTTCCTGAATTTTGCAAAGATACCTCCAGGGTCTGTAACAACTGGAATAAGCACTCCCGTTGCCAGGCAGGATCAAGGAAGTATATCCCTTGTACATTTCCTGTAGAAATGCTCCCTGAGAGTATAGGAACAGGGGGTTAGTGAAAAACTTGACTGAAATTAAGTCAGAAGCTCAGGCAGTTTTGGGGCCAGCTGCTGTTCATTTCAGCTGTCAACATGAGCTGCAGTTACACCTTCAGCTGAAGTATAAATATAGCCAAGAGCTCACAGGATAAAGTAACTTGCATGTATTTTCATGTTTTAGCAGTTTTATCCTCAGGAAAGAATAAACTAGCAGCTGTTAACTTTAATTCTGTACCTACCATGCCTACCCTGGGGAATCCTATTAGTCAGAAGTCTTCTGTCCAAACAGTAACTTGTTCAGGAAGACAGAAACAAGGGAGTTTGAGCCACAGTGGAACAGTCCATTTTCTAGGACACTGGTGCCTGAAGCCCAGCATTGCGTTAGTTTGTATGGTCAGGGGGATATGCTGGCTTGCAGCTTGGCTCTTGAGCTCAGACAATGTTCCATACCAGCTGTTATTTCTGGAACAGTCCCTTGAAGCCTCTTCTAGAAAATGGTGAGTGAACAGAGAGATTCCTGGGAGCAGCAAGATGATTTGTTTGGTTCTTCCAGAAACTGGTGTCCTATACAGCCATTAAAAACTGGGCTTACTTAGAGAAAGTGCTTTAAGAGGTGAACAAACACATTCAAGATGAAAAGCCTGTTTGAGGAGGGACATTCATTTCATGTTGCAATATGTTTGAAAAGATAATTAAGTATGTAGAAAACTCCTGTTGATTATTTGACCATGTCTGTCTAGTATTTAAAATAAAAAGGTATGTTCTATCTATCCAAAGCCAGTTCTGTCTTTAGGATTGAATGCAAAATATTACTTGCTTATATTTAATGCCTGTTTGGTGATTGCTTAGCAGTCATCACACTCAAAAGCAAGCAGAGAACTAATTCACAGTTTAGAAGTAAAAGCAGGTTCTGTTTGATGTCCTATACTGGAGTCAAGTGGTCACCTCTGGAGCTCACCAAGCCCTGATATGATTCCTGGAATTAAGTGTAGCAGAAGTGGAAAAGGGCTAGAAAGCTCCACAGCACAGCAGTTTTAGGTTCCTGGGTAGCAGCATGGTAGGGGGAGAAATTACCCTTGCTTCCATACTTACCGTGTTTGAGGGGTGTGGGCACTGAGTGAAGAAATTAAATCACAAGGGAAAAGGCTGCTCCTTACTGACTTGACAGAGTCAGGAGAGAAGTAACAGGAGAGATGGATCTCAGCTATAAATCTGTGGGAATGCCTGGCATGTCTTACGAGTCTAACCTTTCAGTTTAATGACTAGCAAGAGGAACTCGGAAACAGATGGGCTGCTTCTCAAAGTCTGAGCAGCATTTCTCCTCGTGCCTTTATCTTTGCAGAATCTGTCCTTATCTTGTCACTGCAGTGCTGGCTCTCAGAGTGCCATAGAGGTGATGGACAGGGCTGGAGGCAGAGATCTTTAAAAGCAAAGGTTACAACACTAACAGTGTTGTAAATATGTTGTACTGCCTGGATCACTGCTGTTTCTTATTTAACCCAATGGAGCAGTGTCTGAAGACAAAAAAAAAATATTGTGTAGTGTAGTAGGCGTGGGATAGATAGGAATGTGGGTCTTCTCTTAGCTGCAGTTTGTCAGAAACAGTCAGTGCTTGTTTAATGTAAGCTGGAAAAACACAGTACATGTCTCAGGGATGTAAGGCTTTGCTCAAGGGGAATGGGGAACTGCATGAGACTTTGTGAATGCTTAACACCATCTTTCACTTCACTTTAAAAATTAGGAGAGGTCACTAAAGTCAGTAACCTCTAAGTGATAGGACCCTCTAGTCTTGTTTGTGTGTATATGTAAGCAATACAAATCCTCAGGATTTGTCTTCTGTACTTTGAACTTCTTTCAGGTTAATGGACAGTGGAAAGGTCACAGTGCTGGAGGATGTGGAAACTTCAGAGACACCTACAAAAATAACCCCATTTATCAATTCCAGCTAGACAAGAATGGACCGTTGCTAATTGAACTACGGGGGCCGAGGTTTGTAGAAAATAATTATGCTTCAATACAGTGAAGACATTGCATGCCAAAGATAAAGCTTTGTCAGCGTCCCCTTGGGGATGGTGGGAAGCTCCTGGAAAACCCAGAAGGCAAGGTGTGGGAGTTGACTCAGATTTAGTATTATTTATGCTTCTGTCTTTGCCATCAACAGTGTTTGAAATCTGCACATTAACTACTGAGGGAAATCCTTGACCTGTAATGAAAGCAGCAGCCTCCCTTTCTCTTTAGTTTTGGGGTCTGAGCAGAGCTAGGGAAGAAGGTATAAAGGACTTGCCACTAACAAGCCAGGAGAAGGGCTGGATGTCAATTTCCTATAAAGAAGACTTTAGGCCAAATTCCTTTGGCACAATTAATAATTACCTCAAACTAACAGTATTCAGCACTTCTGAACAGCAACATCTCCTGACCTGCAGTCAAGTGTTTATCCTTTGCAAAGCTGTACAGTGGGCCCCAAAAATGGCAGAACTTTTCTATCTCTCCTCCCCTCTTTGAGGAAACTCTTTCTCTCATGAAATGAAGGACAAGGTGTGGCTGCATCGTTCCATGAATTGAGTTGTTCTTTGTATGCATTTTTTCCTGCACTTGCACATCATATTTGGGTAGTTTGAAGGACAGGGGCAGTGGTGCCTGTCACGTGCATTAACAAGAGCAGACGAAGTGTCCCAAGTCGAATTGCAACATGAGAAATTCTGCTGAGATCACTGACACTGAGTCCTCTGATAGCAATCTGATCACACCCCAGGATCTCTGCCATGTGGCACAGGAGTGTGTCACAAGCTTAACTACTTGAATTCTGCTGGAGTCCACAGGCAGGCTTCTAGCAGGCATTTTCCCTACAGTCTAGTTCTAAACCTGAATTGAGTTCTGTCTTCCTCCAAATTCTATATTCACGTCAAGTTAAATTTGACTTAATGTTTTTGTCACGAATGTGACAAAACTTTTAGATGTCTTTCAGTTATGCTGTATAGTTTTTAGTAACTAGCCCTCTTCAAGGTAATCCTAATGACCCAGGTATCTAAAGCAAGTCTGTCATGTCACTTGCAGGCAATACAGTGTTGGTTTTGAACTTGTCACCGTCTCAACAGTGGGAGATCCTGGTTCCTATGGCTTTCATAAAAAAAGCAGTGGAGACTACAGGTAATACTTAATGAAGTCTGTAGAGAGGTTTGAAACATACTTTAGATCCCATTTCTAACAGGTAGTTTTCTTTGTCATAGGTGTGGATTTTGCTACTTGGAGGTGGAGAACACATTTGCTGGAGTTTACAACATTATCCCCACCACATTCCTGCCTCAACAAGAGGGCCCTTTTTTCTTAGATTTTAACAGTACTACTCCTCTTAAGGTGTCACAGCTGCAGTGAGGAGACAGAACTGTGCAGTGCTGTTTAAGGAGATGGCTTTGATCTGTTCAACAGCCTGAGAACAGGTGAAGAACCCTTACTACACATGCACAGAAGAAAATTACACCCTGAGTTATAGCCAAAAGCATGGAATCATGGATTGCCAGTTAATTGTGGCAGGAAGTTAGCTGTGGGTTTGCTGCTATGGTCCAGGAGTGAGCACTTTTCAACAGGCTTGGGAATAGGCTAAAATGCATATATTCAAATGAACCAGCAGAACTCAATTTATTGCAGTTTTTTCACACTTTGAATCAAAGTCTAGAGAGTTACGAGAAAAACTAACACTGAAATTCCCTCCTCCCAACATACAGGGTATATAGGCTAAAGATTCTATTCTTAAAAGTAAACATGTAAGAAAAAAATATTCTTGTGTATTCTGCTTATTCAGTCTCAGGACCAAATAGCTTTTATTACATGTTTGTGCTGCTATCTCTAATTTTTTCAGCACCGAACTCGTTCTCGCATCTAAATGTAAATGTAGTACTGCTGAGCCAATAGTATTCCATGTGTCATCTTATCTGGAATATGTATGTAGGAGTAAAGGAAAAGGAAAAGGTTCCAGCTTTAGCTATTTCTAAAAGCAAAGCAATTGTACTTTGAGAGCTGTTACTTCCCATCTGTATGACTTTAGTACATAATACAGCATGAGGTTCTATGGCTTCCTTCCTGCCATCTGCCAGACCTAGGCTGATCCCAGTGAGCAGGAAGGACAGGTTATCCAGCAGTAGTATCCAGGCAGTGCAGCGCAGCCTTCCTCAAGCAGCAGATGAAAGGTTTTCATCTGAAGATCCCCTGTAAGATTCACTGTATCTACTGAGGGTAGTTTTAGTTGCTGGTGCAGGGAGATGGGGAACTGCCCACCATCAGCAACGAAATGTTTTATTTTCATCACTTTTGTAAGTATGCATCATGTAGGGAAGGATCATTTAAACCTCTCCCCCAGTACACCACGGCTGCAAGGAATGCAGTTGCTGATTCCATTATGCAAGACATCTTTGAAAAGATACTTTTTTCCTTGTAAATTGAAGCCAGTTGAAGGAATTGAGCACATGTCATCAACAGAAGCAGGGTCAGAGTTCTTAATAGTGGAGGTGGGATTAATGCAGAACAAGTTACTTTTTTAGAAGCCTCCCTCCCCAGTGTGCTCTTCCTCTAGATGTGTATGCATTGTATCTGAGGAGGATTCAAGATGAGAAGTTTTTATTCAATAGCACCTGCCTCACAGATCCTGAAATGGATTAAATTTTGTCATTTTCACAAAATTTACAATATTTCACAGTTAGGGGGGAGGGTATTTTTAAAACAGCCGTGGGAATTTTCTTGCCATTCACACTGGTTTGGCAGTTTTCCAAGCAAAAACATTTAAATCTTGCTTTAGATCACAGGTGTCACTTGGCCATTGGGAAACCTAACATATTCTACAGTAGCACCAGAAATATCTGTGGGCTAAAATTATTCCCACAGAAATCTGCTATTAGTCCTCTCCCGCAAGTAGAAGAACCTTTTGTTTCATTTCCTTCATCAGACAGCTGCTTAACAAGTGTCTGGCACTGAAAGGGCAGCGATAGCTCTTGCCTTGGAAAACACATGCTTTGCTGACTGCAGTGCTCTCAGAAACCATCTGGGCAAGGGAATTTGTGACAAGTTTGTCACAGAGTGACTTACCTTCTTCTGCAGAGAAGTTTCTGATGATTGTTGCAATAAATCACCAGAGGGAACAGCATGGGCACAAGCTGAGAAAAAAACAGATTAGGTTCCTTGTGGTTATGCTTGGCTTTTGGAGCATCTGCCAAGGACTGCTTCATCCCTAAAATATGAAAATTTCATTCAACTCCCATTTTCCCTACAGGTTTCTGTTTTTAGCTGAGGCTAAACCAGAGTAGCAGTGAAGTCCTCCATGTATCTTATCACCTCTAAAGTCAGAGGTAGTGAGGAAGTCTCAGCTGAGTATCTTTTTGGCAGTACAAAAGGCAGATGCCAGAAGTGCCAGCTTTCAGCACCAAGTTCTTGTACATTCTCTGCTGTTTGAGATCAAGCTGGTAGACTTGCCTACAGGAAAATCTGTTGTTGTTCTTTGGTAGTTGGTTTCTACTCGGCAGGAAGGAGTTTTTCTTTCTCTTTCCCCCTGAGCACAAGTTAGTGCCAAAGTTGCATGAAGTGAGCATAAGGCTCAGCTTCTGTAATGTGCTGAACTTAAACTCAACTGAACTAAAAAGTAAGAAATATACTCACTTTCCTAATGCCATGCAAAAGCATTAAGGCCAAAGGGTCCTGTCCCCACCACGATACACCAGTATTTCTTACACATTCAGAAGAGTCAGTGGATTGAGCTCATCCCCATTAATGCACAGGACTTAAGCTTAGTGTCAACCTTACATATATAAAGCAAATTCTGTTCAAATATTCCACCTGCATAGGCTACTAGAATGCCATCATCGTGCATTTCCCTTCAGATACAGGACAGAACACTCAGGTGAAGTATTTAAGAGATACTACAAAATATCCATATAAATTGTAGCCTAGGGATTCTGGCCATGGCAAATTAATCTTACAACAAAGTTTTCTTACCCTTTTTTCTTAAGAAAAAAAGTTGAGGTAAGCATTTAGGGTTTGCTTTAATATTTTCTGTCAAATATATCATTTTATATTTTTTCCACAAGTAAGTCTGGAAAAATTATTGCAAAGTGTACTGTTCCTTAGATTTTAACACAACCTCAGGCCACTAAGTTAAGCTTTTCTTTCCCCTGTACTGTTTAGCATTTTTTGAGGCAAATGACAGAGAACATAGTTTGTTCTGGTTTTTTAGGAAGACGCAGGCTAGCCCTTGGCTGATCCAATCCCTCAGTTCTCAAAGATTCAGTGAGACATAGTACAATGGGTGAATGGTATCCACAGCTTCTATCCCCACTGCCCTAGACTGTGAGTCTGAGTTCAGTCCTAGTCTCCTGCTGCAAGCTTCATGTAACTATTTTGTACAGTAATTATGCACTTACCCACACAATATCTGCAGCCTTTGAACAGCCACCTATTTAGAACTAAGTTTGTGTACATAAAGTAGAGGTCTTCATCGCTTCATCTAAAATGACACTGGAATTGTTTGATAATACCAAAGAGAAGTAGAACTCCTAGGTTAACATTTGCTTTACACATTCTCACATCAGGGCAGCTGAAGTTATCATGTACACTTTGATACATCAGAGGCTTATTTTTATACCCATGAAGACACCTACCATTGTGTTACACTTCAGAATCCAGGACAAGATTAAGTAAAAGGTAACTGGAGACAGCTTGTTCATTTGCTTGTACTCCAGAGCAGTGTATGTTCATTTAAGTCTGTCATATTTATAATTATGGCTTTTATGAAGTTTAAAATAAAATGAGTTTTCCATTAATTTATTAGAAACACAATTCTCCTGTTTGCTTGCACAGTTGATGGGTGATTTACCTGCCAAGTCTGGGGCTCACCAAAGGAGGAAGGCTTCACCATGATCTTTCAGCAACTCTTGCAGCAGGGTGCAAGGAGAAAAGGAAGGGCAGAGTGAGTCCCCACACCCCTTCACACTTCCAGATCAATGATTTTACCCAGCTGGGAGCTGAACAGGACAAACGCAAGGCAGCACACACACAAAATTAATTCACTGTGCCCAAGTGTGGGAAGTTTGGGTTTCCAGTTGGAACTGGCAAGATGAGAAGAAATTTGATAGCAAGAGAGGTGGGGGTGAAAAAAAAAAAGGAAGAAAAAAATCACCACCAAAACAACCATCCAAAGAACCCAGGAAAATGTAATGGGTTGACTGGGAGGTCTGCAAAAGCAAGATTCAACCACAAAGACCTCTGCTTTTTCTAACTGAATGCAGCACAGACAATAGCTCAACTATAAAAGTTTACGTAAAAACACTCAAAACAATGTGGCACTCCTGTACTGCTTTTCACATTTAATACTGTCTATCCCAGCTTATTCCCAAGTAATGGTCACATGAGAAGCTGGAACCACAGATTGCTTTCCTAAGCATTTTCTGGGCCTGGGAACTGCTGGCAGTGAAAGGTTTTAGCCTTAAGGTCTTTAGAAGATGTAAACATATAAATGTCTAACACAGGTACAGCTTAACAGCTACAATGTGATGAATCTATTTTTTTATGAACACAGGATTCTTTGCCTCCAATTCTGCACAGCTTTACAGCCAATTTCAGCAGCATTAGAGGTACAGAGGCCTTATGTAATGGAATACCTCCCTCCTCCTGCACACTTAGGGGGTTTTGCAGAACCTGACTAATGCTCTGGTCTTGTGGCACAGTTCAGAATAAGAAGTGAGCCACATATGCAGGGATTTGGGAAGCTGGAAAGAGGCACCAGTTGCCCAGGTACCTCAATGGACTCTAATACCAGTGTGACCTCAGTCTGCAGTCTTCAGCTGGAAGTCAATATTTGGGGGTTAAACTTGCTGTGGGAGAAGATTTGGTTCCTAGCACTTGAGATAAACTTCACTTGCACACACTCAAAATGTGGAAAACAAAAATGTTTACTGTAGTGTGAAGAATTTCACATTAACTTTGAGAATAGATACACAAGCTGTGGCAGGGATGAAATACAACAGGACTGCAAAAACAGAGAATAGAAAATACTTTGGGCAATACTAAGATTCCCATCAAATTAACAATATAAACTGACATTTTAGATAAAATGGTGCTTTCAGAAATGCTTAGTCACCAAAACTGAAGAGTCCTAGGATTTTTACTACCACTTATTAGCATAATTATCAGACACTACTACTGCCTAACAGCTGCTGGCAAAACATGCCCCGTGCCCTTTCTAGTTTTATTGAACACTTTGTCTAGGGCATACTAAAATCCCAAGTCCCTTTAACAGTTATAAACCCCCACACAGTACAACCTACAGAGATGCTTAAGAACACATTGTCAATCTACACTGGCAATTCCTTTTCTTCATGCATATTTCAAGGGCAAATCCCTCATCATAATTGTCCTGAAAACATCTATGACTCCTGTTTTTGAGGGAAAAAAAAAAACAAAGCAAAAAACACTTAAAGTGCTGAAAAATAATACTTCACTTCTCAGGGAAGCAGAAGGGCAAGGGGCCAATCAACTCTTTTTGGTCACTGGAATCACCTACAGAGTCCAAGTCAGACTCAGGAAGGTGTCTAGAAAGGGCCTCCCACTGCTGGGCATTACCATCCCCTTCCTGTCATCTGGCTGTTTGATAGGCTTTTAGAGGCATGACTCATTTTATCCTTTCTGTGAGCACCAAGGGAAGAGTGAAGGCTTTCAGACCCCACACATGCAACAGCTTTCCCGTATACAAAATATTTCTACAGTTTCAGCATAATACAGACCAATACAGATGTTTAAAGATTATGCCACTTGTACTCAAGAGACTGGTTGTATCTAAAGAGCATTTCAGTCTATAAAACCGAAGCCAAACCGCTCTCTGCAAAAGTCTGGCTTGAATTTCAGCCCCCCGACTGGCACGAATTTACACGGGAACATTACTAGTTATTGCTTCAGCCAGGCTGCTACAAAACAATTTACAAAGTCCGTGAAATATGAGCACAGCTTAAACATTTGATAACTCGTCTGGCCTACAAAGGATTTACTGAATAAAAACTTCAGCCCTCCACACCAATTAAACTTCTTAGTGCATTTTTAAATTCTCAGAGTAAACGCTTAAGATTTGGCATATATTATTGGCACAACGTTCTTCAAACACTTAGAAGTTCATGTATAAATATTTAGACTCCCATTATTCAGGACGGGGCGCAAGAAGGCCTCAGCCAATCTGGGCAGCTTTCCTGCCCGCGCATATTCCCTCTTTGATTTTCATGCACTGAAGGGAGAGCTGCTTCATTCGGTTATCCAGAGCCAGCCCTTCAGTGGAGCTGCTCCTGGTGCTGCTCCTATTCTTGTTCACTCTGTCGCTCGTCTTGTTCTCAGCCCCTTCTGCCCTATCCCCTGCAAAGAAAGGATTAAATTGGATGTTAAACCCGGATTTCATTCTGCAAGTCAAGCTTCAAGCAGGTGCCTCTGCAGCTTCCTTTGCCAAAGCACACAGAAATTACAGGAGCAGGAGCAAGATGCTTTAACAAAACCAAGTTGGCCTTCCAAGCCATGCTCATCTTGTGCATTGCATCAGCAAATTAGTGAGAACAGCCTTAGGATGGAGCAGACAAGGGCAGTGGTAATCCTCTAGTCTGAATTAGTCAGCCAGGGCTGGCAGAGCCTGCAAGAAGCTCCTTCTGGCATGTTATTTTTTTGTGGGGATTTTGTTGGATTTTTTTTCTTTCCCCTGGAAAGCAAGATTTTCAAAAAGCAGGACAGTAATTTAAATAAATAAACTCAGATTTTCCTCCATGAGAATCCCACTGATCACTTATTCAGTGAGAAATCTCAAACCCCTGCTCTACGACAGAACTAGGGAAAATTCCCAGTCAGAAGAACAGTAATTAATCCATTATGGACACCATTGTTAACTTTGAGACACAGGACCTTCCACAATTGCCTTCCCCAAAGAAGCCAGCAGCTCAGAGCATTCCCTGGCATATGCCTAGGGAAGCTGGGAAGGTTTTCCTGCTCCCTTTATGAAGCTGAAAAACACTGGCCCAGGGCATATCCAGCTGTGCATACCTCTTTCAGCTTCACACTCAGGGGAGGAGGCCCCACTGCATTCGCTCCGGGGGCCCAGGACAGGGAAGATCATCCCAAACTCAGAGAGGGAGACAGGGCTGGGCAGATCCAGGCTTCCAGGTCGTGTCGCAGGAGGAAACTGAGTGGGCACCTCACAGGGACTCGTAGGACCGGAGCTGAAGCTGGACACTGACTGAGTTTCTGAATCTTCTTCGGACACAAAGCTGCTGCCATTATCATCCTCAAACACTTCTGAAGCCACTGCAATGTTCAAAGAATATTCCAGTTAGTAATTCAGCCTCCCCTCCTGCACCTTCCCAGACAAAGGCAGTTTTTCAGGTTTGCTTCTTCCATATAGGGACACACTGCTAACCCATGGGCTGCCCTTTCTGGTTTTCTGCCCCCTGTGCAAAGCCTTAGCCTGGTTCTGCCCTGAGGAGCAGCATGCCTGCCAGCCAGGCCATGCAAGGCCAGCTCTGCAGTAGCTACTGCTCCTCACGCCAAGAAGCTCTTGGATTTTGTCCTGGTTTAGGCACCCTAGGACACATTTTTACTGGCCCAGTTGGCCTTGTTCACTTGTGGTCTTCAGTAGACAACTTAGGTTAGAGCCTAATTCCCTGTGTCTACCTCCCCCAGCACTATCTTGATCCCAGCGCAGCCTCCTGGTTATTTAAGGCACTAATTTGAAAGACACAGGTCCCAAGATTTCTTTTTGAATGAGGATCACCAAACAACACCAAATTAAAAAAATCCCAACCATATATATTCTTTTCCCTGCTTGTGTTTGCTCAGATCTGAATTTTAATTAAGCAAACCCACTCCAAATTGTCTGCCTAGATTAAGCTGCAGAGTCCTTATGAACAACCAGAAGGAGAAACCCATTACAGAAGGCTCCATTTTGTGCAACACAAGGGTGCAGATTTTGCTGAAATTCAGCACACTTTAGAGGCTCATTGCAGGATGTGGGCACCAAAGACTTCTGCACACAGGCAGTCCCACTGGGATCAGAAGGTTCTCTACACAAAACAAGTGTGTGCTGGAATCTCACTGGCCTTAAGAAGACCCAGACACAGCAAGACATCCACAGTGACCTGAGGACATTTCCTCCAATTCCTCCTCCTTGTAATTCCTGCCATTGTCAGCGAGGCTCAGAATCACCCTGGAAGAGCAGCAGGAGCAAAGCAGCAGCGTTAACAAAATGGCTCAAAGGAGAAGCTTCAAAGAAGTTCTTCTGTCACCTTGGCAGCCTGGGGCTCCAACTGGACATGAAGGTGCCAACAGAGGCTGCTACTGCCATGGCTACGGCAGAGATGTTCAACCTCTTTCTGCTGCACTTGCAGATTGCAGAACTGCACTTACACGTTGCAAAATTGATCCAAAAGGCTTCAAACATAAAATGGATAACAACATTATCCGCCTTCCTGAGTCCCCTCCAGGGCACTTTATACTCAGAGGCAACTTTTCTTGTGGTTTGGGTTTTGTTGTTTTGTTTTTATTGAAGTCAAATCTAAGAGTGCAGAGGGGCCTTTCTTCTCACTTGCTGCGTTTCATCAATATATGGTGAACAGTACAGTAACTTTGTGGGGGGCAAAAGCAATAAAAGATTTGGCAAAAAAAGATGTTTCCAATTACAGTTCTCTGCTTGGCAAGAAGCACTGACATCAGGCAGTCTACAAGCAGCACAACTTAAAGTGCAGCTTCCTTTTCACCATCTAAATTCACCCTTAACACACAGGAGCATCTGCAAGGGCCAAGAAACTCTTGCTGATGACAGGTGTTTTATCCAACTCTGGCAGACAGAAATCAAGATATAAAAGGACCTTGGTGGAAACCTCTCCCCACATTACAATGAGAACTTAATCCAGGCTGCTTTATTATTTAATCCAGGCTGCTAGTCCTGCCCTGTCATAACCCAGTTCTGTGTTGGCACCAGACACAAGCTAAAGTCCTTCCACTCCTGTCAGACTGTGCAATCCAAAGAGAGGGATGAGCCCACACTGCTGGTCCTTGCCTGCAGCCTCAGCAGCAGCCAGGGGAGCCAGCAACTAATATTAATTAATATTAACTTTCCTGGCTCTTTCTGCCCCTGTATCCCAGGTCCCTGAACTTCTCCAGCACAAAACACCCTAAAACTCAGTTATACCTAAAGCTTTCAGGAGACTTTCTGCATGAGGGGTGGGCTTGTGGGTATCCAAAAGAGGCAATTCCTGCCTAGGTTGGAAAGGATCAACCTCAGGAATTAGGGGTGGCAGAAGATAAGCAGCCAAAATGAAACCTGGCTGCATCAGCTGCCCAGAACACAGCACTCATTGATGCTGCAACTCAGGTCCCAGCAGCACAGTACTGAGTGAGAGGGCTCCAACACATCCTGCAGAAGCTCCTGTCATTGCAGAGGATGGAGGCCAGCCCAGGGCTGCCTCCCAGCTCCCATGGCTCACACAAGGCTCTGCCATGGACCTAACAAGGCCTCAGTGCCAGTACACACTGGTGTCTATGGGGAAATTGCATCTTCTGCCTTTGGGCACCAGGGTTGTGCAATCATGAACTCTTGCAATCCTGACCTGGACTTTTCCCTGCTGAAACAAAGCTGAAATACAAATTAAACTGGAATTTGTGGGACTGGGCAGCAAGAAAAAGACTTTCTGCATCAAGAAGGGGAAGAAGTGTCCAGGAAGAAGGCAAGAGAAGGCCACATGTACTGTCCATCTATCCACTTTCACCCAGAGCCAGGACAAATGCAAACTCACCATATAACAAGACTTTGCAACACAAGGTCCCCATGTGCCACCAGAAAGCAGAGGTTACCTTGCTTGTTTGGAGCTTCCTTGGAAGTTGTTGCTGTCACCCATTTCTCCTACAGAGCCCCTCAGCACACTGCAGCAGCATATTGCTGCTTCTTCACTTCCCTTGTTCACAGCACACATACTCTGCTGAAATCATACCTTGGCACAAGACTGCAGCACAAAGGAGCTTATCCTTACATGCTTCCATGCAAGCATCACACCTTTTTGTACTACTGTAGCCACAACTTTAGCTCCCTCTGCCACAGGCCCAGCACTGGAAGACAAGCACTTCATCCAAAAGGTCTGTTCCCAGAGTGGCTGAATGATCTGTGACAGCCTGCCACCACCCCAGGTGAGTCACTGCCAGCAGCACCACTGGTGTAAAATTAGACACACACTTTGAAGTGTGTTAATTTTGCTCCTTTCATACAGCACTGTACAAAAAAACCTACAGGCATGTTAAGGGAATGGCTGATGCACTTTAACTCATTACCCTTTCCCTTGAAAACTGGCTATTAAAGAATGTAATCAACTCCTGCAATAACAAGAAGCATCACAACTTAGCCACAGTCCCACAGCAGCCAGCAAATTTCAAAACTGCAGAATCCACAGAGCAACCCTTATGTCAGCATTTCTTACGATGCCCAGGGGACGTTCCCCAGCACAGCAGTGCTCTGTACTCACTGGAGACGGTGTCTGACTCCGGTTTACTCGCGGACAGGTCTTCCACAGAGGTGTTGCTGCCCTCGGCACCCACGCCACATCCTCGGGGCCCCATGGCAGTGGACCTTCTCCTCTCATGAATCTCATCTGAGATCATCTCCAGATTTTTCAAGGCAGTCTTATACTCTCCCTTTGCCAGGGCCAGTTTGGCCTGCAGGTCATCCACTGTCTTCTTCAGTTGCTAACAAGGGAGACAGGTATTAGATGGACTTTCACGACAAACAAGGCACAGCACACAGCTCCCTGATATGTGTCCAGGTACCTCAGCTCTGCACAGGCAAGCACAAACTAGGGCTGCTATCTATGGGATGGGAGAGTTCAGAATTCAGAGGCACCCTGGCACAACCAGTGGCACTCGTGAAGGAGACATCAGCAAGGCCAACCACGGGAGCCAGGGGCTGGGACTGCCTCTGGAGTGCACAGAGCAGAGGCCCTGCTAAGATGTGAACTTGCAGGATTTCTCCTTAACAGGAATGCAGCTCTCAGCTATGTCACTGCTTATTCCAGAACCACCCCTAAGGTTTGCTGACAGCCCCTGTCTGCAGGGCACAGCAGGGCTGGGGGTTACGCCTGTGGGGGCTGAGCCTCACTCTCTGCTGAGCACCAAACCCATCACTTCTGCTCATTAAACGTGCAGAGCAGAAAGCAGCAACCCTCAAACCCTGACAGCTGTAATACAGCAGTTCCTGTGTCCCCAGGCACTACCCTACAGCAAAGGCATAAGTGTTGTACATCCCATTTCCCAAAGGGGAAACATGGCTTGTGTGTCTGTAGCTCTCTCAATGCTGGTTTTTATTGTGCATTCAAAGCAATCTGTGCTGTCTTCTTTCATACAGTTTACACAATCACCTTGCTTCAAGAGGGCACTGAGCAGCTGCCATGGAGAAGCAACAGGCCCACAGTGTGCTTTTGCCCATGGAAAAAAGGGGAATTTCTCAAAAGATGCTTCCAGGCAGAAGGGATTATTGGCCTGGCACCCAGCCCAGGGCAGGCAAGGGTTCAGCTTGATGCAGCAGCAGCTGCAGGCAGGCAAGGCAGAGCAGGAGAGGGCACCCAAGCCTAGAACGTGGCAAGGAGAAAGGTGCACACCAGAGTCTCTGAGGCTTACAGAATTCAACAGAATGCTGTTGAATCTCGGGCAGCCCAGGGAAGGGCTCACAAACCATTGTGGGATACACCTTGCACCCCCAGACAAGGAATGGGAATCCTTTTCTAGCTAGGGTCCTATTGACCCAGCACCCCACTGGAGCCTTCCTGCAACCAGGGCCAGCAGTCCAAGGCAACGTGCTCCACTTAAACCCTGTGCCCATCCCACAAGACAGCAGCACCAGCCACTACCCTCCAACTGTGAGGAGTCAGGCTCTCAGGTTTGGGGGCCACATGCAGCAAAACTCACTCAAGTAGAAAGAGAACAATTCTTGCATTTGAATTTGTAGGGCTACTCTGCCTTCCCATCCCTGGCAGCTCCAAGACTGGCTGTAATAGCCATCCCATATTACCATCCCACAGAACTGCCATGCCTGCCCCAGGGCCACAGTGCCCTGCAAGGCATGGGCTATGCACAAGCACTGGCCAGACATCATTGCACCACACAGAATGCAGTGCAGAGATGCCAAAAAGCCCTGGAAACCTAACCAGTGAAATCCCAAATCCCTCTTATGTCAAACTCCAAATTCACATCTGCATGATACTTAAGCACTGCAAGCAGGTTACTTATTCTCTTAATTGCTCCAACCAGTGAACATAAAAGAGCACCCCAAGTACAGTTTAACAGTCTGAAACATAAAACATGGGGGAAAAAAAATGAAACCCACAGCAAACAAATAAATGCCAGACACATTAAACTACAAGAAGCAAAGATAGTCAAATTGTACTCTTTTGGCTCTGACAGAGTTCAAACACTCTTATTTCACAAAAGGAAACAAAGACTCTCTTAGTCTTTTATCTTTAAAATGTGCTTAGCAAATTGCTCAAGAGGTTTTGAATTGGTTTTGTATAGAAACACAACATAGTTGTCAGAGCACTTTAGATGTAATTTCAGTATTTAATGTAAGCAGTAAAGAGTTTCAGATGGATCTGAATTACATACGTACCTCTAGTTGGACATAGTACTTCGCCTTGAGTTCAAAATAAGGTCTGTGGAAAAACAAAGAACAGTTGTTTACAATCACTTGAGACTGAATGCAGTGTACTGGCGTGGGAGTTGCTCTCTTTGTAGCACTAACTCTGCTATTTTGTGTATCACTACAATCCCAAGAGACTACTATTCAGATGATGGAACACCTACACATGCTCTCAGTGTCTCTCTCTTACTCCCCAATGCATCTATTTCTCATGGGTCTTTTGACCTAAATACAAATTGCAAAATTCCAGTTTTTGGAGTTGACAGCGTAATTCCTCCAGGCCTAGATTCTGCAAGATATTTAAATGTAACATCCAGCTTCAGGCATAGGCATCCTCTCTCTACCCAGCTAATTTCTGAGCCCACAGCACATGTAAATTCCTACAGAAGGTGAACACACTCCATGTTCAGGTGGTGGAGGGGCAGTTCTTGGGTTTTTCAGTGAAGGACAGGGTGTGAAGAGAGGTCAGAGTACCATATACAAGGGCACAGCACTTCTCAACAGTGGCCCACCAGGCACTTCTCTAAACTTGCTAATAAGGATGCAAGAGGACAGGAGTATAAAAGGTGCAGTACAAAGCCTAGAAACCACTTTCCACCCTCCAAGTTTTGAAGCCCACAAGCCAATATCATCTGATACAACACTGAGCAGGAAAAAAAGAACAACAACAACAAAAAAAGCCCTGTTATTTCAGCAGGGCTCACTACCCTCCTGCCCTCTCAGAAGCCCTCCTGGGAAGTAGGGGAAAGAGAAACAATCAGATATGGCTTTACATGAAATAGAATGTGAAGTACCCTTGTGTTTGTATCCTGACAGCAAGGCTCTTCTGAGCTGTAAGCCCTACTGCAGCAGCATTTTGGACTGTGCACTAGAATTCAGGAGTGTGAAGCTGTGGCTTTCTGATCCTATATTCTTTGAAGGGTTGAATTCACTACACAGTCACACACAAAATAACTGAGTTGTGTTTCCATTAGAGTAGGTTATTTCCAGCTCTGATATTTCTAAGCACCTTCCCATCATCACCAGGGGCACAGAGCCAAGTCTTGATGCTTCCCGTGACCCCAGTCCAGCCAAAACACACCTCTGCCTTCCCTTAGTGGGACATCACCCTGCCAAAGGCTACACAGATGCACCTGCCAGGCCAAATAAAACACTGCAGTGGAGAATTTGGATCAAACAGATAAAGGACTCCTACAGCCATACCCCAAAGAAATGGTAGCACACAGACACTGACAGAATGGTGTTGCAGGGAAACACATACAGGGAAAGCAGTGAAATCCACTCACCTCAAGGGACCTGATTCTCAACCTTCCTTACCCTGGTGCCAGTTGGGAGAAAACAACCAGGCTTGAACAACCAGCTACTCTCCCACTACCTTCCACAAGCCTTGGGAGAAGTCCCCTCTACACCAGTGATAAGCACACGTGTGTTTGCATGGTGTGAAAAAATACATACATACATACATGCATGTGTATGTACACACAACTATATACATGTGCACATACAAGCAGGAATGTTTACTTGCAACAGGTAGGAGAAACACCACCTCAGCCACTGAAGGGAGACCAAGAGCCTGACATGCAGGAACTCACACAATAAACACTCCTGGCTCCCTCATGGCTCACACACAGCCAGGCACCTGATGCCAGCAGGAACCAGGGCACTGGCAGGGGAGGCACTCCCATGTCCTGGGGTCACTTCACTCCCTGACATCCATGGCCCTGTGACCACTGAGGGCTGGTCTGTAACTCAACAGGGTGGGAGTCAGTGGCTCAGGGATGCAAGAGGTGTCCTACATCACTGGCTGGCCGTGCCCAGGGCACTGCACAGACAAAGTGCTCGTCAAGTAGATGACAGGAAGAGTGAAAGGCACTTTGCCCAAGTCACCAGAGCAGAAAGTGACTTCCAAAAACCGGCTAACACAGGCAAGTTCATTATCCTACAGCTCAGAGGCACTGAGCCAGAAGATCTGGTAGCTGTTAAGAACATGCAGCCGTATGCACATTCACAGATCACATGCAAGTAAGCACCCAAAAACTAAATTAAAAGCAAAACCAAAACAAAACTAACCAATAATCATTTGCTCATCGACTTTACACAGCAAATCATCTAAATGACTTTCCTCCAGGATGCCCCAATCTTGCTTTCAAAATAGTAAAGCTTTAAGCATCTTAATCCCAACTGAAGCAAGGAGCAAATGCAAATCATTTCCTGCCTGAAAGAGAGCAACTCATTCAGCGTGTCTATCCACAAGTTTAAAGAGAAGATGAACAAAAGACCAGAAAAGCCTAAGTGTTACAGCCAGTGCTCCCACACCACCCAGGGAGAGCAGGATGCTGGTGTTAAATCCTTCCTGAAAAGCAGCTAGAGGCCAGCTACACCCTATAATACAAACAGCTGCAAATTCAGCAGCCTCATTTCCCAGTTTCTGTAGCCACTGGACAGCACTGATGCTTTCAGCTCAGCTGCAATTTTCCTTTATGTGAAAATTGCAATGCTGGGAGATGACTGACCTTTCCAACACCCCTATGTAGCATAACTTCAAACATATCCACAACTGTTTGTGCCACCAGGCATCTTTCACATCAGTACTAGGTTAGAAGTGGCAATTCTGTACACCCTTTATTAAAGGATCTCCAAAACACCCTACCTAGATGGTTTGTGCTGCAGTTAGCCCTGCTGTGAGAAAAAAGAATACACTGGGATCCTTCCACAGAAGTGGAAACCACCTTAGCCTGAGGAGAACAACACAAGACACCCCTCTGAGGGTAGTTCCATCAAAGAAATGAAAACTCAGAGGCACGTCACACAGGAGGCAGCTGGGACACCAGGCTCCACACCAGCATAAAAAGGTATGTAGGACCCCACTGACAACTTAATCATGGTCTTTATTTTAAATCTTATTGCAAGAAAGGAATTCCTGGCAGCCAAAACTGTTCTCAGATATTGCCCTTAACCAGAGGAATCTGTCATTTAGTGATCTGATGATGGCTTTCACAGTCCCTGTGCAGTGCTAGACAAACAGCATGCAGCTCACTCTACGAAGTCACACCACTACACTGTTTCAGCAAACATGCTTGAATCTTGCTTGAGAAGTGATAATCCTTTCTTGAATTGAGCAAACACCATCAAAATAGATTTTTAGTTGACCGATTTCACCAAAAAGTAATTTTTAGACGGAGGGGATTAAAAGCTAAATACAGCAAGCAGATTGTTTAGACAAGCCACAGTCTGGTAATATTAAAAAAAAAAAAGACTGTGAAATATAAAGAGGATTAAGAATTGGTTGTAAACAGGGCCAAAATTTTAAACAGGTTCTAAGCAATAAGCTGTTTCACTTCTCCACAACAGAGCCAAACGGCACAGCAAATGCAGGCACAATTATTAATGACACAAGCTGCTTAGCTATGCCTTCTCAAGGGTGTTTCCTTCTCCCAGAACAGCTCTCACACAGCTTTGCCATGGCAGCAGCAGGAAGTAAACAAGTCTTGTGTACAGAACCTTACACCCCTGCAGTCTTGCACCTTTCAGCTTTCTGTCATTTGCTTTGTTGCTCTCCGAACTAAAAATAAGAGCTGTGAACAATCCTAGGTTGTGAAACATCCACACAGAGCTCTGCAGACAGCACCTGTGTGGATCCCATGCACCTATTCCTCAAATCACACACCACCAAGGAGTTCAGTGCACTAGAACAAGACCAAGATGCTGCTCAGAAAAGGTTTCTTATCCCATGTATTTCACCAGTCCATCAAGTCAGGTGTTTCAAAAGACACTTAGAAGGACAAAGACAAATACCAGTACCAATTGTGCTGTGAGGCTGCTACACACAGAGAGGAACCCAAAGAGCACTTTCACAAGTTCAAAAACCCCACAGAATAAGTATTTTCCCCAAACATTTTTTACCACTAAACTCCTCTCCAAACATAAAACATACTTTGATTTATTGATGGCTCTTTTCAGCTTCTTCTCCAGTTGTTTCATCCTTCCCATGGCAGCAGTGTATTTGGCTGCAGTCTCCTTGTGAACCAACTCACTTCTCGTTTTGGTCTGTTCTGCCTCCATGACCTTCAAGAGGGGGGAAAAAAACAGGTTGAGCAGCAAGATACCATGATCCACTTCTTATCTTTTCAATTAACAGCAACTTTATAATCTCTCCAATCAGCTCATGTCAGGAAAGCAAGGGTATAGAAAAAATTACTGCCAGTGGACCTACTTAAAAGTCTTTCCTGAAGAGAGCAGCAAGTCGTCAAATGTAAACTATGACAAAGGTGTTACAGCTTTTTGCATAATCCCTCTTACAGGAATTTCAGAAGACCCTCAGCTTATGGGATTATCCATTTTTTAACTCAGTTAGATATTCACAAGTGGAGCAACACTAGCAGAAGTCACCCAGTTACATTCAACAGCAATGTTTCTGTTTCCTCCTGCTTCACTCCCGGGAACTTGCCTTTCCCAGCAGAGAGCTTGCTGGTTACTCAGCTCCCAGCTGGAGCCCCATCCCTCTGGAAAGGGCTGAACACCAACCACAGCAGAGGGAAGACTCAAATACAGTTTGGCCTGAATAACCAATGACTAGAAACTGTGTGTCCAAGATGGCTCTTCTCTTAAGACAGCTGACATGCCTGAAATCACAGTTTCAACACTGAAAATGCAAAGGTTCAAGCCCTGAGCTGCCACCCCCATGATGCAGACAAGGAAAGTCATGCTGATGACCAGCCCCTATCCTCATTTATCAAGACATCTAGAACACAAGTCTGATAAGGAGCAACTGGGAGCTGGTGGAGAAAAGGAGGCTCAGGGGAGACCTTATTGCTCTCTACAAGCCCCTGAAAGGAGGGTGTAGCCAGATGGGAATCAGCCTCTTCTCCCCAATAACAAGATACAAGAAAGACGAAAGAGCTTCAAGTTGGTCCAGCGGAGGTTTAGATTGGATATTAGGAAAATTTTTTTCACTGAAAGGGTTGTCAAGCATTGGGAGAGGGAAACTAAATGTCTCTCCATTAGATGCACTTTTGGTATCACATAGCCATACCTAATTTTATCCAGGGTACTTTTATTGTCCAAATTTGAGATGTCAGAGGTTTAAGTCAGCAAATGTGTTTTCAATGCACTAGCAATCAAAATCCAGACAGGGGGGTGACTGGCTCTTTTAAAGCCAGAAAAGTGGTGACACCTCTTCGTTGGTCTAGCAATGAGGGGAAAGCAGGTGATTTTTTTAAGCTTCCTGTTTTGCAGCTATGAAGGTACTCACTCAAAAAAATGGCAGGACTTGATTTTCTCCAGTATTGGATTTTGAAATACCTCAGCTGTGATACCAACTACTCTACAACTTTACAAATTTGCTCCACCTGGTTCCCACCACCAGACTGTGCATCTGAGCTCTCATATGCAGAGAGAATATTCAAAACAGCTTGATTTTAAATAACCTCACCCACAAAGCTCTAGTTTTTTGAAAAAATGTGCTAGTCCTCCCAACCCTCGGGCTGAACTGAATAAGGAAAAGAGATGGTCAACTCTGACTCACTCGGATCGCTGCTCCTCTCAGGAAAACTGACATATTGTCCATCCTGATGCCTAAATGAAAGAGTGAAACTGCCAAAGCCATCAGCATCAACTCTGAGCTCTTGCTGCACCAACTGGAGGCTACTTTTTGCTCATCTGCACTCACCACTCATTATTAAAGACAGGAGTTGCTACAGAACTTTAAACTATGAGAAATAAAGGTTTTCAAAGGATCTTTTGATCAGATATAAAATAATATATTCAACTCCAACATCCTTCAACTTTCTCATATATATAAGGCATCCATTTTCAAAGAAAGGGAAAAAGAAAAAAAAATCTATCAGGCTTGTAACATATTTTCTCCTGCACCCTGAAAAATAAACTGCAGCCTCTTATCTCAAACAACTATTTTAAAGCCAGTTGGTGCAACAACTTGCCTTAGTGAGACATGTCAGACAAGGCTGGTTTTAACGTGGAAATCTCTTAAATTAAACTGCAATCTCCAAACACTGCACAGAAGGTGGTTCATCTTCTTTCTAGTGTGGCAAGGAAACTGCAATTTAAAAACGCCGTAAGCTACAAAATAATGGAGCAACTGGAATTTGCCAATGCTCAGTTACATGTCAGTCCCTCACATCCATTCTTGGGGCAAAATTAACATAAACTTTGATATCTGGGATAAATCACATGATAAGTACGACCAACATCAGGGTTGTAAAGCAGTCTAGGTGTCCAGTATTGTGCTGGTTTTTCAAATGCTTTGTATCAAACATCACAGGAATGCTGAACCCTGCAGAACTGGCATTTGAGGATGACAGATTGCAAATGCCTCAAAAATCTGACAAAATGTGGAATTTCCTGCCAGCCATATATACCCATGTTCATTACCCTTTCCAGAAAGAAAGGGGAAAAAAAAGGCTATATACTTCATCCTTTTGAAAAATCAGTGATGTAAGAAAATCTCTCTCTCCCCCTACGCCCTTGTCTTCCTGTGGGAATTCTGTCCTCATGTTCACATTATCCACACAAGTCTGCCTGACACACAGCCTGTCCCCTTTCCCTGGGACAGCAGCTCAAGGTACATGCCCGAGGCTGAGGATAATACCTGGGGGATTGTAAGGTACCTCTGCAGACATCCATCACATGCCAAGACGCATTTAAGCACTTCATTCAAACAAGAAGAAAGAAGAGAGATCTTCCACCCCTCCACAAAAACAAACAGGCTTTAAATGGAGAAGCTGTCCATCAGGGCTGACAGACAGAAACTAACTGCAAAAGATGCTGCCACCTCTGCAGCTGGGAAGTTCAATGTAAGACCAGCTAGGCAAAATCCTCACCTCCTTAAGCAGGCTTAGAAAAAGACAGACAGGCTTGTGCAGGAAAGTACTTTTTATTAAAGCAATTAAGACACTTGGTGGAAAAACTGCACTGCCATATGGACCTGTAAACAAGCTCTTGGCCACAGTTCCCAAATAAGCTGGTTTGTCTAACCCAAGTGCTTCTAACACCCACCTTGCCTTTTAGATGCTTCTAAGCCATCACAGATGCAACAGCATCACTTAGAAAAAGGCAGAAGAAGAAGTGAGGATGACACCTCTCCAAACAAAGGCTGCTCAAGACACATCTCACCTCCTGACATGGTACCTGCCCTTCAGCTCACCCTTGGGGTGAGCACAGGACATACTCTTGGACAAAAACACCCAGAGTGAATCAACTTTCAGGATACCCACACAACCACCAGACACACCTGTAGCCCTTGCCTGTCCCTAACTATTGGATCACCTACTCCAGGCAGAACTGACTTTCTCAGCTAACACAGGCTATGGGATGCAAGTAATGGGAAACAAAGCAGGCAAAAGCCCCCAACACAGGGATTGATCAATTCCTCTTCTCTCCTCCCCTACCCTCTATTTCCTACCCAGTTGTCTGGAAAAGGAAGGTCAGTGTAGAGTATATATTTACCATCAGTAAGTCTGTACAAATAGTTTTGTTCCACTCATAATTGTTTCCATAATCAGAAGTAAAAATGGACTCCAGGCAATATCTCAGTAATAATAACAACAGATGCAAAAAAACAATTTTATCAGTGGAGTTGAGCTAAGCTGACCATTTAAGCCAGAGAGTTACTCTGGAGGACTGTTTCTTTCACAGAACATTAAATTGATTGTTCTTCTAGGGGAAGAATTAAAAATAAAAAAGGAAAGAGACAATGCAGTATCAGTAAACCAGGAGGACAGAATCAACAATACAAAGGATTGCAAAAAATCCCTCCATTTCCAGGATAAAGTGAGAGAGAGATCAGGACAAGGAAAGATGTGGGTTTTTTGTTGTTTCTTCCATGAACTTTTCTTCTCCCCCTTTTTCCTCAACGTTTTTCTAGCTGCAGGAAGTATCTCTCCTCTCCACATCGCAAAAGCACCCACACATTTTACACTGACAGATGGTACTTCACAGTGTAATATCAAAGGGAGCTTCACAAGCCAAATTAATCCAAGAGGGAGCATGCCTCCTCCCTTTTTACTCTCCCCTCATCCTCTCCTTTCTAAAATGTCTCATGATCAAGAGCCAAAACATTTCTTCTCCCTGCCAGAATTTATGAACTCAACATATCTCAGTAAAGACTGTAAAAGCAGAACCTTATTAACACTGCAGATTGCATCAGCATTAAGAAATTAGTGATTTCTCTTGAAATTCATGAAGGGTCTTCCTTTCTACTCCAGCTTGTGTCAAACTAGAGGTAACACATCTGTCAGTACTTTCCTTTTGTACATCTTTATGAATTATTTTCAACAGGAGCATAAACGTGCCATCCCTCCAAAATTCAATATCCTTTGGTATTCTCAGGGGACTCTCTTTCATAGCCCTGCTCTCTGCACCCCAAAGTGCAGCATTACAATTCAAGGTACAAACAGGCTTGCAAAAACATCATCTCCAAATTTTAAAGAGACACTGCAGTCACCAAAATCCTGGTAAGCCAATGGCTAAGAGTGAACAGTATTCTTCCTCCCCAGGCAGCTTAAGAGCTCATCAAGCCTGTCTACATTTACATTATAATCAACAGAGAATTTATCTTAAAATGAACTTGCCCCTCTGGCCACATGAATTGCTCTCCAGACACCACTTACTGATCAGATAGCCTTTCACCATAATGGAACTTTTGGCAAGTAATTGTGATACACAGTCAGGTTCTAGACACGACACCGATGAGCTGAACTCCAATCTAAGTGTCATTACACTTCTCAAGATCTGTGGAAAAATGGGCATTTAAAAAAAACCCACAGAACTTTACCCTGAAATAAAATCAAGGTAAGAGTAGAAGTGGGCAAAGCAGCTGCCTGACTTGCAGGATTGCGTCATAGTCCAGTGCTTCTCTGTTGTGAACACTTAACTCAAGCACAGACATTTGCAGGGATTAGTTGCATCTTCTCAGGCAGGTAGGCAGGAATCCAGCTCCTATTTATTCTCCCAGCCTCCTTTGGAAACATAGCTCAAACTGCAAGGTGCAAAGAAATTTCTGAGTGGCAGCCTATACTCCATATACATGTTCATGTTGGTTCAGTCTGCTCCATGAATAGAAACACTTTCCACACGTTATGCTTCCAACACACCCAGGAAAAACAAAATTCCAGTAACTCTCCCATTTCACATCAGTTGAATTGTATGATTTTCTAGATCAGTGGCTACAAAAGCCTTGTTTACAGAAGCCCAATAGGTTGTCACATTAAAAACAGTGTTAATAGCTTCTCAGACTATCAAGACATCAAAAAGCAATTACAACATGCAACCCTTATCTCTATTTCCTCCCAGTGAGGGTCTGGAAACAGCATTTCCTGTTTGGTACCCTGGAACCTAAGTCTTTGTCTATATCCATTAGGTCAAGTGCAAAAGTAACCTGGCAGTATTTCCACACATAGCTGTATAAGAAATCAGTTTCTCATTTGTTCTCTTGCTTACCCTTTTTCTTTCTGTTTACGGTGTTTGTCAGCTACCAAGCTGCTACAGGGCTCGGGTTTGAGTCCAAGTTTCAGATTAATTCAGTAAAGTCTGCTCCCTCTGCCTAAGAACTGCAAATAAAACCAGGCCATTTACTCTGGCATGACATTTCTATCAGAAGAGAAACAAATGAATTAAGAGTCCACTTCTAACATTTACCTCAGAGGTACTTTTCTGCACTTGAGTCCTTGCTCTAAAAGGCCTGGTGCAAGATTATTCTCTGCCCAGTAAAACTGTCATCTATAAATGCATGCAAAAAAAAGCTAGAAAATCCAAATAACCAGAATGCAAAAGCTTTCTCCAAGAGCGATTTTACATGTGCAAGTAGAAGATGTCTATTTCTTAATCCTTAACCTTCACCTCAAGAAACAGTTTTTTCCATCAGTGATTTCTAATGTAATAAATAGTAATGATCTGAGTTGTCAGCAACAGTGCAGTGGTCAAGGAGAAGTTTTGTTCTAAAAGAGCTCATCCTCTAACCTCTTTACATCCATAGCTTGGTAGGGAATGCCAATGTTTCTTGCTCTCTGAGATCCCAGTTCAGCCTCACTGAACTCCAAGCACTTCATTAATTGCATGCACTGAAGCCAAGTGAAGTGTTCACTCCACTCTTGGAGAAGATGTAAAGCTCAGTCAAGCACTCCAAACAAACTAATGTTGGGTGTGTTCAGCCAGGACTTCCAACAGCATCTTCACCCTTCTTGGCTCCGGCCTTAGCCTTAAGACCTGCACCACGGCCAATGAAAATCACAGGACAAACTTCCATGGAACTCCCTCAAAACCTGCTGCACCATGGAAAGGTGCACATGGGTGCAGCTTTCTGGAAACTGAGTTTACTCAGACTACTCTAAGCACTGGGAATTGTGGGACAACAAGTTTTCCATTCATGCCCTATACAGTCCAGTCAGTGCCTAGGAGATTTTACAGCTGCAGTCAGTACACCTGAGTTCCCCATTTACTGTTCAGCTGTAACAAATCAGAGACATTGTGGCTTGAGTCAGCCCCACAACAAGCAGGTATCCTGCAATCAGTGATGGCACCTATCAACACCACCAGCAGGACTCCACCAAAGGCTGCCAGCAGCCATCTGCTGCTCTGAATCACGGGGTTTGCTCATCTCAGGTACACACCTCTCACAGATTGTCAGGGAACAATCAAGGGTTGTAGAAGGACACAAAGATGCCTTTGAAATAGCCAAGGGAAAGAAAAATTCATGTGTACTCTCAAGTTGCCATAGTTTCTTTTGTCACCCACCCCAACACAAGTTTTTGTTATGCCAGCTAGAGAGAGGTAGGGGGCAGATGTGACTGCTGTCACTGTCCACCAAAACTCAGTTTAGCAGTCAGGAGCTCTAAGCAACTCCTTACACACTTTTAGTTTTCTCATCTATCAATTCTGAGAATCAAAAATTATCTATTTCTGGACTTTGCTCATATTGAGCAGGGATTACAGCTACGGAAAATGACAGCTAGCACACACACACTGCAAAAGTGGGGGTCCCCTCGTAAACACAGAGGTCACCAGATCTGCAAATCATAACCAAATTACAACAGGAACAGTAACACAGTGTCCTGGAGTTCATTTTCTCATTAATATATACCAGGTTTTCTATCTCTCCCCAACACACAGCCAACATTCTTTCTGTTCCCTGTTTCTTCATCAGGCAGCTGGATTTTAAAATTCACTCTGAAATAGAGGCTTTCTTATAACTGAGAAGCTTCTGCAACAGAACAGAGCTGTTGCACTCAGGACTGCAAGACAATATAAGCATTGTATGGCATGATAGCATGTTTGGAACAGCAAGCTCAGCTTCACTGGCATATTAAGGAAATGACAGAACAAAGGTTTTTAACTTCGATTTTTTGGTTCTTTTATGCTAAAATAAACCTCTCTCCCCTTTTTTTTTTTTAACAGAGAGAAGATAAATGACAGGAAAATTCTTCCTGACATCTGCTAGAAAGAATGCTGCCTTTCTTTATTAGTGTATCCTGTAGGTTTAAAAAGACTTAACAAAGCAAGTAGGACCTTGTCTAAATTCCAAATTCAGGATAAAGCAGCATACAAGCTTAAAATGTAACACACAATTTTGAGTAATTCGACATACAAATACACATTTCTGAAGCAAAGTGACTGGTTCAACTTAGTCCATACTAAGAACAGGTTATACTAAAACTGGAAAATGTCCCTGTTTTTTCAGGGTAACCACTCCCATAACACACGTATTCAGGAATAGGCATCCTCACGCAATTATTCTGGCACAATTCCAAATGCAGATATGCCTTATCACATTGTTTATCTCTGTAAAATAGATGGTAATAACTTTTTTTAATTTTCTGCAGAGCGCCACTCCACTACTATAGCACCACCAGACAGAGAACTAGAGCTGTCCCAGAAGCAGCCAAGGCCCATGAACCTTAGGCTTCGTAATTTTCATAGCTTCATTTCCTATATGTCATGTATCTGGAAAATTCAGTCTTTCAGAAACTGGGCCTCATACACCCCAGGAGAACACAAAGCATGGAAAAGGCAGATGCTGGGGCAAGTTTGTATTATTACCCTCTGAGTGGCGTGGTTGAGCATCTCCTGCCAGGCAGAGTCAAACTGACGCTTGTCATCTTCCAGCAGCCTCTGCTCAGCGAGCGAAATGGTCTCTTTGGCAGCACGCAGCACCTCCGTGGCCCTCTGGAAGTCCTGAGTGGCCCTCTGAGCCTCCAGCTGTGCCTAGAGGGGAAAAAGAAAAAGGTTGGGATCAGAGACAAAGGAACCCTCATCGTCACATTCAGAAGATGTATGACATTAATCCCAAGATTTTTTAAAAGAGCCACACCAGTGTCACTATTTCGCAAACTTTTACTTGAAATGACGTATTTTTCACTGGAGTAAGTCCTGCTAAGACAGCAGTTCCCACTCAAAGAGGTCACTTGCCAAGAAGTGTCTCATGGTGTTTGTGATCAAAAAACTCACAGCTGATGGCCTACAAATAAGCACCTGGCTGAGAGATAATACTTAATGATGTAGGTTTAATCACTGATAAACAAACCAAAAGAAAGTGAAACAGCAAACTAATGGCATGTCAAGAATACACTGAGAATGGCACTCCCTGTGTTTAGTCAGCGTGGATTTTTATCTGATGCACCATTAATCATGCTGAGGAAATATTATGGAATCATTACCTTGCTATAAAGAATAAACAAGTTCTCTGAGATGGTGACTGCTTCACTCTTTGAGCATTTTTTACTTTGTTATTGCTGGAACAGAACTGGTGCAGTAAGTCTCAAGCAATCAGACACAAGAATAACCAAGGGAATTTTTAAAAAAATCTTTACCTGAATTTTTCTACATTATAAATTTCACAGATTTTTATTTAAAGGAGTAATTTTGAGCTGTTTTGCTCAGAAATACAACCCTTTCAATGTAAGCCTCACATTCAATTAATTGAACATCCAGCACTGTGAAGACAGTTTTCATTTACACTTCAGTGATTTTTCAAAAATAAACTGGAATTACCCAGCCCATACCTATGAAAAATGTCTTTGACCAGACATGACTGACAGAACAAAATAATGAATAAAACTTTACATATCATGATACACACAGAAGGAATGTGAGGTGAGACAAACACAAAAAAGGACTCTGACATATAGAATACTACACTGAGGAAGATAAAAGTCTTATGAATAAATGAAGAGGTGAAAAAATGTTGGTCATTTGGGAAGTGGCTAAAAATCCCTGATACAAAACAAGTGGAACAATGGTGCATTTCTTCAGCAAACAGCTAGCTACACCCCCTCAACACCAACTGCAAATACCTCCACACTTGAGACACCACAGTTATTTGTAAAGGTAATGGAAAAAAACCCTCCCTCCCTGCCCCATGGCAGGGGAGATGGACTCATAATTCAAACACAAGTCTCAAAAGGAAATAAAGCACACCAAGTTTCCCTCACAACGTCCTGAAATAGCAGCAAGCTCTTCTTACTTCCTTTTCTCTCTCACATGGAGGTACTTCACCCCAAGGTAACCATGCAAAAATAGATATTATGTGTCAGAGGTCCTTCAGTTACTAGCTAGAAAGGGAAATCAAAGTCATCACAATCAGGGCAGTAACTTCCTTCCAACCAAGGTCCCTAATGCATTTCCTTCTGAAGTGGCTGGTGTCATTTTCCACAGAGAAGTTAATCTAACCATGCCCTTCGCTGTTTTCAGGCAGTTTACACCACTATCACCCTGCCTACAGCCTTTGTGAAGAGCCAGGGCACTGAAGTGTTAACTTCCAGGCAGAACTGCACATTCCAAGGCAGCACAGATCTTTGGGCCAAGGTTAGTGGATGCACAGCATCCTGGTACAAGTTCAATGCCAATGTGATCTCTTCTCCTCTGAAAAAAAAACCCCCACGTTACATCTCCTCATCACCCCAGTAAACAGCTGCCTGTTTCCAATGTATCAATAAATTTTATAAATTCAGAATAAGCCTGACTATAGAGTATTTTTATTTAGCTACTAACTACCCTAAACCATGATACCCAGCAAGCATAAGAAAGTCATCTGAGGATCTTTAAACAAGGCTCAATCTAGGCTTCCAACAAAGAATACAGCAAAAAGCCTGAATTTTAGTCCCCATAATATCTACTAAATTTTTCCATTCAGTAAGTTTGACCTATGCTAGTAAAGGAATCAAATACAAATAAAGGCCAAAAGTGTCCCATGAAAGTAGTTTGAGATGGATTTTAAGACGAGAAATAAAATGCAAGACTCCAGCAAGAGTCTGCACAAGTACTGTATAACAATGTTGAGGATGTCTGGAGGAAAAGCAAGACCAAGTTTCATGGAAGACTCTATGAGAGGGAGCCAGTAGCTTCCAGCAACAAGGCTGTGAAGGCAGCTTCACCTCCTTGGCTGCCCTGCTGCATGAGCAGGCCTGCCCATGCAAGAAATTACCTACAAACACACAAAACCAGACTGGAGACCCATTCCTAGCACAGCCAGAACCTCCTCAGCAAGTAACTGCTTTCGAAACACAGTACAACCAGATCCCAGGGGCAGTGCAAGCACAGAAGTACAGTTTTCTCACCGTAACTGCATCAGCACTTGAAAGTTTCTGTTGGCACAGATGCCTGGGTCAGGGATCAAGACATCTAAGCCAGCAAAAAGCCTGCAGAGCATTAGGAGCTGAGATACTTAATCCCCATGGAAAACAACATTTAGTGGTAGCTTGCAGTACTAGTAGCTCTTCTGATGAAGGCCTTAATGGACAATTGACTCTAAAACAGGAAAGCTGTCTTTATGACAAAAAAAAAACCAGAAGCCAAATTTACAATTCAGTTGTATTTCTGCTTGCACCTGGACCTGTAGGATGCTGACAGCTGGAGCTGTTGACAAACAAGTCCACAACTCTAGGCCCAGAACCCATTCAGCTTCATGCCCTCTAACTGCGTGGCTAAATAGAAAACTGAAACAAAACCAAACTTAAACACTCCCTCCCAGCTGCATTTGTTGAATAGTGCTCTGCAGTGGCAATTTGGAAACACCATTTTGTTTCTGAACAACAGTTAGTCCAAACAGCAATTTAGCTTTAACAGTTATCTGAAGTCAGTCTACAGTTTTTACTTTAAGAAGCTTACTGGAAGTCTGAGAAAGAAAACAACAAATTCTAGGGTAAAGAATGATACATTTGTCATCAGAAAAACATCAACAGGCTAGTGGCTTTGCTACTGTGAAAAAGGATACTCAAATACTTTCTTTTGTGTTCTAGTACAGTTACTCAATAATTAGCCTTCATTTAAAACTCCCTCCAGCATGTACAAGTTGTTCTGCACCATCACCAACAAGTTGCTCTCAGTCCTATGCCTGCCGCTCACTCCATTTGATCAAAAAGGGAGTAGTCATGTGTAGTAGCTTTTAAAACCACAGAGAAACCAGCAGGAGCTCACATCTCCATCCAGCCTCCTTATATTGCACATAAACTTTACTACTTTAGACAGTGACTGTTTCTCTCAAGACTAAAATCCAAAATTCAAATGAATGGCTGAAAACTGGGTTGTCTTTCATCTCAAACTTGTGTTTGAGTTCAGAGAAGTTTAGCCTTGGGGTAGAATGACAGAAAATGTACTAGGGATGAGGACAAAAATTGCTGAGGGAGGTTGGAGTCAAGCAGGATATCAACTTTCTGCCTGTCATCCATCGCTGGTGCCTGATGGAGTCGACTCAACACAGAAGTGAGGATCTCTTTCATTATAGTCAGAAGAGCCAGTCCAGTGAAACCTCTTTTTGAAAATGATCAAGTCCTGACACCTTGAGAACTGGGGGACCTGTGCCCCATCTCCCACTGCCACGTGACACTGCTCACTGTGGTTCATGATCAGTGCTTTCTGCCAGGAAACACAATTGAATGCCTTCACCACCGCAGACCCTTTCTGTGTCAGTGTAAAATATAAAATGGGAGTCCTTAAGAAACACAATTAGGCAACCACAGAGATTGAAGCTAAGGAGAATCCCACTGTCACAGCCCATCTGTCACATGCTGTCCACACAGAGCATCAAATTCTTCCTGCCACTCTGTTTGCCCCTCCTCTGCAACTCAGTCTTCTACAAGCAACCAGCTACAGACACATCTCCCACAACAGTAAATCCCTTCCCTACAACCAGCAGCACATGCAGAAGTCCTGCTTTGCCCACTCAGCCCCTCCTCATGGCCAAGAGCTCTCTTTACACCGCTATCCATCCTGTGCTGCTCTGCACGTGTGACCTCCTCTCACCAGCTCATCTGCCTCCCTGATCTCCCTGGCTCTGACAGGCATAGCCCTGAGCTTCTCAGGCAGCTCCCAAAGACTCAGAAATGACATGCAGTAGCAGCACTCACAGAAGCAAATTGTGCACTGTGGTATAAAGCATGTCAGCTCAGAAAATAAATTATGTAAAATTAAAAGGGTACTGACAGGGTTCATAACTGAAAGCTATTAATGTATTCCTGAAAGGTGCTCAATCCTGACAAATCCCTTTTGGGGGATAAAAGCTGCACCCTCATGGGCAGTCCTCTGCTTAACCTACACAGGGCCTTGCACAGAAGGGAACCATGAATGACAGCAAGATTATGTTGTCAGCTAGAAATTAGCAAAGTTCTAGGCCACAGCAAGCTAACAACAGAAAACAAAACCAGGCACTTTTTAAATGCAGTCCTCCTCAAACCGGCAGCAGCATACAGATATCTGCTTGTTCACTTTCAGAGCAGAAAACTGTGCATTCTTTTATTATTAAATACAATTTTCTGGTTAGACCACATGCCTTCTGTTGACCCAAGTCCTCTTCGTAATCAGAGCCCTTGCCCAGCTGCTAATAGAAGATTTTCCCCCACCTTCCCATATATATCTTGAACCTATGACATATCTCCATTTCATCTCATCTCTGATTTTTGTTTTTGTTTCTGCACAGTATCAGTGAAACATGGTACAACACAGCTATAACATTCCTCTGAGGTTAGCCAACATCTAATGTACCCTGGTAGGCACAGCTCAGCCTCTGGCACGTGAAGACACCTGCACACAGCTAACAGCCCAGCCAAGCTGCCTTAAATAGATGCAGTGGGTTTATTTTGTGGAACAAGCCTGTGTGGAATTTCTCCCCTTGGCAGTCTCACCAGAGGACCAGACCTCAAGCACTGATACTTCATGAAAAGGGCATCAGAACGCAACTAGAAATCTTCCCATTAGAAACATCAGTCATCAAAGATCAGGTATTTTCAAAATTGGCTTCTTACTTATCCAGGTGAATCTCTCATCCTGCACCACCAAGGCCTTGACATCCACTTTATTTCAGCATCTCTGAGTTACTGCCAACGGAAGACATGAACAATCTCTGTTTATGAAATCACCATAAGCTGGAACGTGAAGGGAACACACAGCTGCTGCTCAGAACAAGGCACCAGCACACCACGTGCTGGCCCAAGGCCTTTGCTCTAGAAAGCACTTGTTTGTTACTGTGAAACCAATGTTTCTCCCGCTCATTAATCTTTAAAACAATAGTTTAATTGCTACCACCAAACATGTACTGGCTGACTAGCAAAGAGATAACGATAAACCGTGTTCCATCTCCACTCTTCAGAAGGAATCAAATTTCAGATGCTTTCCTTCTGGGCCCTTCCTTCTTTTATCAACACCCCACATTAATTTGCTGTGCAAAGTACAACAGGGAACATGTTTTGAAACAGGAACTTTACTCCAGCAATCGCCCACCAGAGCAGCTGCAGCACTGCCTGTCTTCGGGGATCCTTCTGACGGCAGTGACTGCACCAGGGCATCCTGCACAAGCTCCTGGCAGGAACGAGGACAACAGGATCACCACTCACTGACCACAGCATCCCCATCTTACCCACCACTGCAGCAGATCCAGTGATTCAGAAGCCTACAAGGTGAGGGCATTTGAGTGCTCGCAGCACCACTCACAGCAACCAGCTACTGAGTGTTGCTATTTCAGCTTCAGTTTTCCTCAATCTGCTTTAACTCAGCTGGCAGGCAGGAACAAGAGCAGCAGCTCAGATGTCAGCACAAGGGCTCATAATGCTCCACCACATCCAAACAAGTAACAACCTTGACAGTGGCACTGCTTCATCCACGGCAAATCTGCGAACGGCACTAAGGGAGAGGAGGTGGTTGAAAAGGCAGAACCTCAGCCCAGATGGACCTTGTGAAACCTGACAGGGCCAAGTGACACTTTACAACAAGGAGACCTGTGGAGTCCTGCACTTGTGGTGGAATAATCCCAAGGTCAGCCCTGACAAAAAGGACCTGCACATTACAACAGGTGTCAGCCTGAGAAAGCTGAGAAGATGCAGTCTCATTGGGGGTAATGCAAACCATGTCCTAGGCTAAACTAAGAGGGCCGTGGCTGGCCAAACCTGCAGGCAGGTTACACAGAGGGGTTTCAAATCCCCACCTCTGGCAGCAAAGCCATGGCTGATGCAATCCAGCAATGTGACAGTTCTGCTTTGAGCAGAAAGATGAGATCTGATGACCTCCAAAGGTCCTGCACAACCAGTATTTCTATCAAATACCACCATACTTTTAGTTTCTCACAACCTGAGGAACATTTTTACAAAAACTTTGCAGCGATGCTGAATGTTCTCCTGGATACTCAGACACATTTATTTTCCTGAATAAAGAGACCAGTGGTGCAACTGGGGGGTAAAGGTTTGTTTGCTTTTCTTAAGGACCTTCCTTTCTTAAGGACTTTCCTTCTTACGACCTTCCTTTCCCCTCTCCCTACAACATAAAAACTCTGATCCAAACCAGAATAGAAAAGTAGAAAAACACCCCAGAAACCCCTTCTAGCTATACTTTCATAAACAACTTCTAAAATCCAAGGCCTTGGGAGTGACCTCATTTTGACAGATCTACGAGGCCTCAGCTACATAACCTTCGATGACTGTTTCCATCAAAAAATACAGCCTCTCTCAAGTCTGTAATCTTGTGTTCTTTAAGCAATTTATTATAAAGCAATACAATTAAACATGGGTTAGAATTTGGTTTTTCAAAAGCAGATTGAAAGATTTTTAACTGGATGGAGAAGGCAAAGGGGACAAAAAGGTGAAAACAAGACTTGCTAGAGTTTTGTAGAACACAAACCATTTCCTCCCAGCTACATAAATAATGAAAGACCTATGGAACACTACAACCATATGGTGCCTTAGTCTCTGTTTTTGATTAGGTGTCTTATTCTTGTGCTGGGCCTTTTGGCCCCTTACATGCATCCACCCCTTCTATTCTAACAGCCAAACTGACCTGACTCCTGGTTCTGTGTTACATTCCTGTAGTCTATAAAAAGGCTCAGGAAATAAGAGCAGACCTACAAAGCGTGTTTCAAGAGACATCTAGCTCTGTGCTAAAGTTAGATGGTATGTGTAACTCCTTTAAGACAGGATCACGACTGTGTTCGAAGACCCAGCAGGTTCAGGGCACAACCAAGAGCTCATTCATTAGATGCTTCTTTCGCCAGCATGCAGACAGCTGGACGCCTCAAAGGCAGAATCCCACCTCCCTTCTTTGGGAGCTGTGGAAGGAAATGAGAAAGAAAATATCTGAACACACAGTTTCTGAATAGGGTTTAAGTTCCCTTAAACACTGTTAAGATCAGTTCTGGACTGGACTCTCAGCCTCCAGCCCTTCCCTGTTCTCTGGCAGTTCCCATCTAGGTTGTAACCACGATCTTGTTATAAGGCAAGGATATCCCCTTTGAACTGATCACTGCCACTGTGCAGCCAGTCATCTGAAAACTGCTGCTCTCCTCACTGGTTTTAACTGATGTAGCTCCTTGCCTTACAGGAATAGGGAGGCAATGCTCACTTGGGCACAGAGATTGCACAGGAGACACTACCCCAAGCCTTTTGCCCCTCCTTTGTTTTTCATGTGGTTGTTGAGAAATGCTGGTGTGCTTGGAGTTACTCACACTAATTAACCAGTCCAAGGCACCAGAACATGACAAATGGTTCAGTCTAATACCACCCAGGCACAGCCTTCTTGGGCATTCACTGCCATCTGCTTGTTAGTTGTGCAATTGTCTGTGGCCAAAATTATTAGGGTGTTGCTTTCTGGAAGAGCGGATGATAGAATATGTCCAGGTTTTGAGCTCCAAAGTAAAGATTTTGGCAAGAGAGAAAAACACCAAGATAGTCCTCCCTGCCCTGTGCACCTGCATTCTGAGAGCTTAGGCAGTGAGTCAGCAGGTCTAGAGCTTACAGCTGGTTTCTAGGTTTACAGAGGCTCTACATGCTCATCTGCACCTGGCAGCAGCCTGCTTTGCTGGAATTAAATATAGAAGCAAGGAACAACACCCACGAATACACCCTGCAAGAGTACACCACCTGCTTTAGTGGCTTTTGCTAATTATCCAAGATAATCAACATTCAGCACATACAGATGCAACAGGTATGTTCAGGAGAAACACTGGATTGTTGTCTCATGGAATTGCCACCAAAGCAGCAAATGTTTTTAAGCAGAAGTTTCCAGAGTGTTGGAAAGGGATTGGCTGTCTGGTTCTGAAAGCACACCTTGTGCATGCATATTGGCATAAGCTAAGACAAGGCATGTGGGTAGGAGTTTCACCTGGCTGATGGGCTGTTCTGAACATGTTCTCCCAGTTCCCAGAAAGCCTCACACCCACCAGCAACTGCCTGTCCTCAATACCAGGAATATGCTCTGGAAGAACATTCTAGGCTGACCTTGTCCACCTTTGCATGCTCACAGACACTTTTGAGACAGTCATTCTCCTAAGGGAGATGTTGAAGATAACTACTGACCCTTCAACATTTTTCCCAATCGAATTACACGACTCCATAGCACAGGTGAATAACAGGCTTGCTTCACTTCAAAAAGTTGCAGGCAGTGTCCTGGACTAATGAAGGGCTAAGTCCATTCCTCAAAGGAAAAAGTCTAGGTAGTCTAGGTAGCAGGAATAGGGAATATGTCAATTCCACTTCACAGCAATAAAATCCTCCTTTGAGAACAAGCCATTAGCACATTTCACCAAATTAAAAGAACCTTCCAAGACAAACCAAACGACAAAACAATAAACAACCACCAGAAGCAGACACAGCTAAAAGAGGTCAACACCTCTTCCACATCCTGGCAGCAAAATTTCTTGTTTAATAGTACAACCTTTTGTTTGCTGCAATTGAGATGTATTTCTTAGAGAAACTAAGTCAATGCAGAGCCATTCCCCTGTGCTAATTTCCTAATACAGAAATTAGACTCTTCAGATAATCTTTTTCAGCAAGAACAGACAAAAGCTCCAAAACTCATACTGTTTTACTAGAAGTCATAACAAAACACACCCAGAAGACAGTAACCAAGATCCATACCACATCTGTTTTGGCAGCAGACCTTAGCATGGGCATTTATCACTCCAAAATAAACGCCCACCTATTTAGACCACTGTACACAATAAAGACTTGGTTGGCTGAAAAAGTTCCCTGAAGTTGCAAGACCTGTGCTGCCTTCAGCAATCATCCCTGGGCAAGTAACACACAAAGCAGGTACATAGGATATCACCCTGACCTCAAGCCACCCAGGCTCAAATGTCAACTACTATTTTTAATAGATTATCCTGTCTGTGGTTTACAATCTCTTGAAATAGCCTTTTCTAGGGGCCAGGAAAAAAAAAATCAGGAGAGGAAATGGTGAGAGACAACAAAGCAAAACAACCTTTTCTTTAAATTGTTTTTTTCCTGTAGATTTGTGTTTTGGCAATAGCTGTGCAAGTGCTACAGTCACACAAAGGAATGCACAAACTAATCTCTCAGGCTTTTCCAAATTGAAGAGGATGTAAAATGATGTTACTCATATCTTTATACAACGGCAGAGGAAAAAAGGGATATTTTCATATTCCAGCACCCTTTGAGAACTGCTTACACTTTTCTGCCAGTCCCAGCATCTGTTATTGTATCTGTGGCTAAGCATAACAGCCAGACCATCTATATCACTTCTTTCTGCCTAAATCAGTTGAAATCTATCAAAAAAACCCCAAATTTTTCTGCACCAGCCACCTCCCTGTTACTCCAGTTGAGAACTGAGGGTATTTCCACACCAACTTAACCCAGTCTTCCATTACTTCAGACCTATTTGCACAATACTTTAAGTATTTCACAACAGAAAAAAAACCATTCTTGAAGGTAGGAAAAATAATTAGGTCATTTGATTCCCAACAATTAACAAAGAGGAGGTTGAACAGCTATCTGGCTTTGAACCACTGCCATCCACTACGGCTGAGAACTGATGGCAGCTTCGTAGGGTTGGAGAAAGTGGGAGAAAGAGACACCAAAAGAGAGAATAATTTTTTTATCTCTCCTAGATAAATCCTTCAGAACAGTGTAAACAGTATTTTCTTCTACTTCTGCAAAGAAAAGCAGAAGAGGGAAGAACCTCTAATTTACAGTGCACAGTCAAGAAATTTACATGATGGAGACCTCCAAGGCACATCAGCAAATAACCATAAGAAAACCAATTACAGTTTTTGTATCAATAGCTCATACAACCATCCCTCCACAAAACAGTGCTCACACAAACCAGAAATGTAGGGTGTATGAATAGCAACCCAGAATAACTAGACCCATTCACTGAGGCACAGAGAGAGACAGGTGATCTAACTTTTAGAGGGGGACACGCATACACACAAAACTTACTGACACAAGTATTTCAATAAGCAACTGCTTAAAATTAGTTCCCACTATCCAAATGTGCCAGGAACATTGTACTTGCAGATGATATTGTTACAGATGCCACGTTCTCTGCAGGAAATATAAGCAACAGAGCACTAAATTTGAATCACCTAAGGATTTTTTTCCATTCATCTGAGAAGTAGCAGTTGTCAGTGTTCCCAAACATAGGGCAGATTAAGAGGGTAAAAACTTGCCAGCCACACTGACCTACTGTCCTGCATTAGTAAGGCTGATGGGAAGACAAACACATTAAGGAGTTTTCCTTCACTGATCAGATCTTTGGCACAACTTCCCCAAACTGACCAGGCAACATCTGTCATCTCAGCAATTTAAGGACACCCAGTTTGACACACTCCAATATCACACTGCTCAACCAGGGGGACAGAGCCAGAACACCAAAGTCACATTGAGTAAGGCTTTAAGTAAATAGATAATGTTAATAAATCAACCAGGCAAAACCTAGCCTGTTGACCCAGGTAAGTGACCCTGAGTTCCCTGCTTCCTTGGCTTTGTTGCTACTTTGGCCTGAAGGAAAATGCAACAGAACCATGATTCAAGACTTAAAATACAGTTTCCAAGTTCGAAGCATTCAGGTGGAACAAAGAGAGCACACCAAGCACAAGCTCTGTGCAGCAGCAGTGGGACACTGAGCTCTGATGGCAGGGAAGTGACTCCCACATGCTGCTCACGGGGTTACAGATGCAACTGTGCAAACAGGACGGGAGAGCATGAGAGGCACTCCATCAAACCTTGAGCATGGCAAAACATTTGCTTGACTGAATCCAAAGTACATCCTGCTTTAGAAAAAGCTTACAAAATTCAGTGGATTCCCTGGTGAAAGTCCAGGAAGTGACTCCTCACCCTCAATAATGAAGTTACAGATCCCCTTGCTTGGCCAATGCCCTCTTCAGCCATGCATCATGTGGGAAAGGGAGATTAATATACTGAGAATGGCCTTTGGGATCACAGCAGCAGGAACTCCACATTTCACCAGAGGCCTGACGTCACATCGACATGGTTTCCCCAAGATTTAATGATGTGTTTTGTAATAAAAAAGCTAAAAACATTGGTGGGAAGAAGGGGTTCAGGCCTAGAGCAGGCCCATAGGGAGCAAAAAGGAAAAAAGGACACACAAATCTTCGTAGGCAAACAGGTACAACACAGCCTCAATGCTTCATCCTTTCAGGCACTTCTTGCGCAGCTCACCTACGTTTCATTCCCTGACCATTTCTTCACAGCACTGAGCTTTCCAATTGCTCACACAGCAACTTCCAGGTCTCTTTTCCCTTCAGAGTACACCAGCCATCTCTTCCCAGGCAAGGCTTGTGCTGCCTGCCCACCCCCTGCCTGTTCCTGGCCTGCAGCAGTGCTAACCAAGGCCATCACATCAGCCTCCATCCCACAGACAGGTTTCTCAACCATCAAGGAAAATCCCAGCTCAGGAAGGGAGCTGCTCCTCTGCCTCACCACCCCATCACTCCAAGTAATCTAAAAATCACAGTCATTTCCATATGGTTGATTTACAGACCTGGAGAGTGAGTCGATTCTCACGCCATTCACCCCACCTTCCTAATCCAGACATCATTCCCTCCCACCTCCCACAGCCAAGAGGCTCCCCAAAACCCACCAGGGCAGCTGCAAGACAGCATCCTCAGTTAAAAGGGCAAACAGTCAGCACAGGCAGGGCACAAACAACACAACCTACACTGGCAGTCTAGATTGGTTATGGCAAAAGGCCAGAGCAGCAACAACCATCCAAAATACAAATAATACAAAATGCAAAAAAAAAGTCCTAGTGATCAGACACGGGAAACGGTTTTAAACTAAAAGGAGAGAGATTTAGATGACACATTAGGAAGAAATTATTTACTCAGAGAGGCACTGTAACAAGTTGCCCAGAGCAGCTGTGGATGCCCCGTCCCCTGGAAGTGTTCAAGGACAGGATGGCTTCAGCATTGAGCAACCTGGTCTAATGGGTGGCACCTATGCCCATGACAGGTGTGCTAGAACTTTGACATTTAAGGTCCCTTCTAACCCAAACCATCTCATGATTGTATGATTACTTAACAACAATAACAGCACTGTACTGTAGCCAGAGAAAGTAGTAAAGTGCTCTGGGTGTTTGGTTTTCTCCTTAAACAGTTGGGAGAATTTGCAGGTTTGTCAAAGTTTATTTTCAAGTTTCTATATTCCTTCCTTTCAAAATGTGAATCCACATGATAGTTATTTGGTTTATGAACAGTTAACCAGAAACACTTCTTCAGCCAGGAAAGGTCAGCTGGTTGTTCCTCTGTAACTGTGCCAATAATTTTGCTTTTTACTAGCTCCATGGCACATTTCCAAACAAGAATGCAAGTCTGTCACAGTTCTGCTGACATTTAATGTTTGCTTCTCAAGTTCCTTCTCCCTCCACCTATTTTTTTTTTTTGCCAAGATAAGCTTACCACATTAGACAAATCAGTCTTAACTCTTTGTTGTCCTGAACACGAGCACCAGGACTTAAGCTCATAAAAGTAGAATGGAGAAGGAGATTCCTTATGGCATGGGAAGTCAATATACTGATGCATAACATATTAAGTCTCTAGGAACCAGAGGGAAAGACCTGCATATCTCTACCACTGTTGGAACTGGACCCAAGAGCTGTCATCCATAGTCAATGCTGCCCTCCTTTTCCCAGCAGAGCCAGCTGGTGCTGTGATCCCATTAGCTCTCACTCACTGAGTGAATTTGGATAGAAAACTTGGGTGCTGTGGGAATCGACGCTGGCAAGACCACAGTTTCCAGTTTCTAATTAATTTTTAAGGATGTTCAGCAGTTCTGAACCTCCAAGTTACATGAATTTAAAAAGCTTTTGTTTCCTGAGCTAAGGAAGTTACCATCTGTAACTTTCCATACTTGCCACACTACTTTCAGACATCTCAAGAACACTTAGAAGCTGAGATGCAACGGCCACTTCAGAAAGTTTTGTTCATTTACTGGCTTGATCTCTACAGAGAAGGGTATCGGTCTCATCTGCTGAGGAAGACTCTTCCAGCTAGGCAGGTGTGCTTTTATCTGCTTACACCCCTCCCACCCTCACCACCAAGTGGCTCAGTTCCTCCTCCATTCCTGTTCTGCAAGATTACAGCAGCTACTTTTCATCCTGATTCACTTTAAATAAAAAATTCATTGAATCACATCAAAACTCACATTTCAGAGAGGAAAATTTCCCAGTGGTAACTGGGCTTCCCTAAGTTTTGTGAAGACAAGCAGAATGGAGGTGCAGGATCTGAATATCTGAAAGCTAACCTCTAACAATTCTTTATTCTCTCAGCTGATTTCTTCACACAGATGTGGCAATCCAGTTACAAAATATTACATGAGTAAAAGATTATTAGTGAGGTGAGAGAAAGGAGCTCTACAACATAAAAAGTTGCAGTGTACAGGATGGGACAGCTGCCCCTACTTGTCTACCAACTGCACTTCCTCTTGAGTATGCCTGGACATCAGTGGAGAAGAACCACTGCAAATACTCATTCCAGCAAGCTTTTCCAAGGCTCTTCAGATAAGAGAGCGCTGCTTAAGTATGCCAACAACATGAAAAAAAGAATTAGTTGTAAAACATAGGAAGACTGACCCAAGAGGAAGCAGAACATGCATAACCTCCAACAAATTGCTGTATGAACACATGGTACAGGTGGGTCCTTCAGGGAGAGGTACAGACAGGTATGACCTAGCATAGATCTTCCACCTATTTTTGCCTGAAGCAAGTTTTCTGACACTTTTTTGTAAAAGCTAAATGAGGCAGGGGGACAGAGGAGTGAAGGGAATATCACAGAGCAAAACCATGTCTCTCCCAAATAGGCTTAGTACTAAAGCTGAGCAAAGCATCCTCACCTACTCCCCATCTGGGCCAATAAAATGTAACCTCACCCTGCCACAAAAGCAAACCAAACCAACCCACCACCAAACATAAACCAACCAACAAAAAAGACCCAAAAACAAACCAAAAAAAAGCTGAAACTCAATTAAAAGCAATATTCCCAGGCTCTTAGCCAGGTTAGGGTCACTGAAAATGCATGGATTGTTTTATTTGTAGGGGTGGGAACACACTTTTATCAGATTCTTTTCCCAGCAGGAGCAAAGCAGAAAGGCACATCCCCTGTTCAATCTGTCTATGGGTTCACAAGTGATGATGCATGGAGAGCAGTGTTTTAACAGCACCTTTCACCCAGTGACCCCAAAGTGCTTTTACTTCCCTTAATGAACTCAGCTTCACAGCAGCTTGACAGCTTCATTTTACATGGGAACCGAGAGAGATGAAGTCATTCATCTGTGTCATGCAGCAGCACAAAACCAGCTCCTGCCAGCCCAGTGATTTATGCATTAAACCACACTTGCTCTTGCACAGCATCCTGTCCCAGAGCATGCTGTCGCCAGGGAGGTAACACACTTCCCAGCTCTGTCACTTGCTCAGACACTACTGTGAACACAATTGCATAGGCACTTCCCAGCCACAGCCCTGCAAAATGCTAAGTCAACAGTGGCTTAAGACACTCCTTACCTCAGAGGCTCAGGACTTCTGTTTACACTATTAATGTTTCCTGGCAACTTCACCCTTCTTCCCCATTAGCTTTGGGCAAGACAAGTCTAATTCTTTGACTAGTCAACTAGGGAAGCAGCTACTAGTGGGAAAAAAAAATAAAATAAAAAAGAAGAAACCACCACCCAAACCAAACAGACATGGGAAGTTTGATTTTCTGAACATCTAGAACCTGGGCCACCTTCTGGATTACAGGAATTTCATATTGCTGCAATGTGGGCATTGCTTGTGTAAATGCATAATCCTCTGTGTGTCAAAGTTCTTCCTACTGAACATGGGCATTACTGCATAAGTTAAAGAACAACATGAAAAGACAATACGCCAAACAAAAAATGTTCTCGCAGCACAAGTACTTCAAAATCTGATTAAACAACAAATTGGAATCAAAATCCTCCAAAACAGCAAGGTGTGTCTGCAATCAACACAAAAGGCCCACTGCTGTACCAAACGAGGAATCACAACAGCTCTGTATTGGCAGAAGTCACATGAAATCTCCTTGTGCAAGAATATTAGCTAGATCTCACTTGAGTCTCAGCAAAAGCCAAATATTACTGCTTTGGTACCAACAGAGAGCATCCTGACTCCCTGTGCCACCATTTCAGAGGGCAAAGTACTCAGATTGTAACACTAAGGGGCCAGTGCTCTGGTAAAGCAAAGTTTCACCCTGAGATAGGCCAAGCTGTGGCTCTCTCAGCAAACACTCCACAAACAAGATCCTACAGGACTTTTGCACAGGATAGTTAATTTGAGTTCCCTATCTTCTGCCAACACAGGATTGCACAAGATGGGGATAAGGGTGAGCAGACAAAAGGGCTCAACATCCTAAGGCTTCTCCAGTGTCACACTTTAGTTGATGACCTGGTTTTTGACGACCCCACACCACTGCCCTCATACATTCTTAATGGATTTTATCTTAATAGATGAAACATATTTCCAAAAGAGACTGGTGCTGGTGCCAAGTGAAAGCAAGCTCCTCAATGTGACTTAATACAGCCTGCATCAGGTAACTTACCCTCCAGCTGACATCTTGAATGCAAGCAACTCTGGACAACTCCTGCATTTCTGCCAAACTCAGAGTCATTAATTATGCAATTCTGTATTTCCAAAAGGCTTAAAATTTATAGGTCATATTTTTACTTCCCTTTAGTGAGAACAACAAACAGGAATTTACACTTCCCTTTCTCTTACCAGTAGAGTCACTCATTTTCCCCCTATTGTTTAATTAAAGCTGTTTCAGCCTCCCAAGAAACTTGTACCTGTATTTTTGGAGGCAGCCTAATGGCTCTAAAATAACTGCAAAGACAAGAGGAGCAAGACAATTCTTCATAGGCTAGATGTTATTATTAATTTAAATGAAAGAAAATAACAAGCTCTTCCCACGATTTCTCTACAGCTTTGCAAATCAAAGTAAAAAGAGAGATGCAAACTGGCACCTAACCATGTTAATACTCTGATACATTCCTCCAGTTTCATATTTCCCTACCTATTCACCCCTTCTCCATGCTTTATGATAGTGAATTTGCTCCCAGCAAAGTGGAACTATTCTAGATTAAATGAAAACTAGAAAAATTCTTTAGGCAGATGCTTTACTGATGATTGGCACCAATCTTTCCAATCACCCAGCTTCAAGATAGATTCATCATCATTCAATGCTTGCATTCCTCTTGGCCCTCATATTTTCCATTTTAAGATGTTATTAGACAAAGGGCAAAAGGGAAGCCAGAGACCATCTTCTACCTCTGTCTGCTGAGCAGATACAAAGCAGGAACTCTGTTCCATGACCAGATCCATCACACAAAATGAAAAAAAGCAAAATGAGTGGTTAGAAGGGCAACCCCTGCTTTAAAATAACATACTACCACGGAATTAAAAGACAATCAAATGTGTAGCAAATAAACAGAACTGGGATAAATAGCATTTAAACCTAACTAGTGACAGAATAGATTGGGAGAAAAATACAGTTCCCTCTAACAAGCCTACTACTGGAGTAGTGATTCTACTTATTTAAGGACCTTCAGGAGCCTGGGTTTCTTAGTAGTCTTGCAAAGTACCTTTGAATCAGAATGACTGAATGGAGTTCAGGGGCAGCAGAGATGTAACAATACAAAATTCCATTTCCAGAACATAATCTGCTGCCAGATTGAGGACAGAGGGCAAAGTTCACTGCTCTGAGTTTGTGATGTTACAAATCTCAAAGTCAATTGATCTTTTGATGGTTTTTTCTTTTTTTTTTTTTTTTTACACTGCAAAGTGTGTGCTTCTACCATTAACTTTTCCAAGTGTAACTTCTGAAGTCCTATGCATGCTGTGCCTTACTCAGCTATTTATAGCAATAGAAGTATAAGATCATGCTCAAGGCAGGGTTGCAGGGATTGTTTGTCCAAATTGCACATACTAGTTTACACAATTACTAACTTCTGTAGCTCACCACTGGTTTATCCCTAGCACACACCACAGTCCTCATGAGCAGGATTTCAGAGCAGTTACAGATGAGAGGTAGATACTTCAAGGCACAGCAAGCAGGGCAGAGTTTATCTATTTGCCACACTGCTTCTAGTCTGCAGGATTAAGGCTAACAGCCCCTACACCTCATCCCCATCACTGAGACAAAGCCTCCAAAACAATGCTATGCAATTTCAAGCATCAACATAGTCACATATTATCTTGATTGCCACATCCCGTAATCCAGTTCTTGCTTCATCAACTTGCAAGGGAATGAAGCTTGTTCATTCCTTCCTTTCCTGTGTGCTGTACTGAGGATGCATTCTCTTCCTCCACCCCTTCTCTGACCCTGAGAGTTTATCCTCTGCCTCCTAGCACACACCTACTCTACTTTTCTCATCCCTCTACTTACTTTTATGAACAAAACCCTTCTGCAGTTTTCGTGTATTTCACACATGCCACCCCACCTCTCACTCTCCCCTCGAACACAATCACATCCCAGCCACAGATGCCACCCCACACATCCTTCCAGCCAAGCACAGAAGTAGCAGCTCTAGGCAGTTCTTCCTGACTCTTCCTGCCTCAAGAGAAAACAGAAATAGCAACCAGGAACACATTTCCCTTGGGGAAGAAGCAAAAAGCCTCACACACCAGCAAGCCCCACCACAAACACCCAGCAGAAGCACTGCCTAAGCCACCACACACTCAACTCTCAGCAGCTTTTTCTCTAAAATGAGATGCTGTCTGACAAAGTCACAAGCTTTCTGGCTTTCTCTTCATCCAGCAGGTCACACTCTTCCTTCCATACCTCATCCCTCCCTGAGCTACACAGGCCTATCAATAATCAAGTAGAAGTTAGGGCATGGGAAGTAAGGCCCTGATGACAGAGAAAGCTGAGCTCAGTTTGACCCCAAAACAAAACACTTTAGAGTGTGTTCAGCATTTAGCACATTCCTAATTCATCACAACCCAATCAGCACCAAACGCTGCAGGTTTCCTCAAGCCCACCCCACTCCAGTCTTTTCCCCTGCAGCTTCCAGCTGCAGCCATTTAGCTGCTGAGCATTTTGCTTTAAGAAGAAAAAATAGATACACAAAGTCTACACTGTTTTTTCAAATAAGTACAACTACTGATAGGAAAGAGCAGGACTCTGAAAGGCCATTTATAATGAGAGAACAGAAGCAGTCTTTTTTTATTGTGTCTGCTGTAGCTGTTGTGGGCTTGAAGAGCACGTGCAGCTGTGGCTGTGAAGAACCATTTTGCCATTGATTCCCATGGCTGACATGTAACTGAAGACACAGACCAGTGCCAGCCAAGTGCATATGCTCAGGATGCTATTTACAGCAGGAAAGCAAGACCATTACTGTGTGCCCTCCAACTACCACCACAAGCTTAGAAGGCAGAAAGTTCTTACCTGCCTGGCCACCCTCCGAGCTTCCCAGTAAGGTTTAGAGTCTTCTACAGCTTTTCCAATCTTCTTCACCAGTTCATCCAGTTTTACCGTTGCCTCGACCAGCACAGAGCGGAACTTCTGGCGTGCATCCTTCAAAACGTTGCAGGAAGGAAAGAAAGGACAAAGGCAGGTTAGAACTTTAAAAAATATTTCTACCTGTTTGCTCCTACCTTCAGGTTCCTCTTTAGATTCACACAGGAGCTGACACATTCAAAAGAGTTACTGGCATTTGAACTATGACAGAATTTTTTGGCAGAGGAACCCTGGAACCCAGAGCCAAATCCTAAAGCTGGCATCCTGGACACCAAATCTTCGTCTTTCAGTGACAGCTTTTATATAAAACCTACAACAGCCTGTTCTAGATGTTACCTCTGGCAGGGTTCCTCAGAGAGGAATTGTTTGTAAATTACTCACTCGGTGAGGAGGCAAACAGCAGTGTAACAGGTTCTGAGAGTGACTTCAATGGCAAAGACACCTCATATAGATAATGCTAGAATGGAGCTAGCAGGCAGGCCAAACCCCCACAGCAGGCTGGCAAATCAGCTGGAATTGGCACAGAAAGCCCATCTTTTCAGCTATGGTTTCTATCAATGGAGAAGGGCACCTACATTCCACTTCACTGATAGTATTTTCTATATTTAAAAAATCCAACTCTTTCCAAATGGGATGAGTTGCGCTCCTTACGTGATTAGCTAAGCAATTAAAATATTTTCTCTGCTTCACTGAAATTTCCACACATGTAAGCAAAGTGATTCTGATTTCAATCTCAGAATCCACCACAGACTCTAAATATATGAAATTATTGCAGATTGATGCAAATTCAGGCTGGGACCTGGCCCAGGATTTAAGGAGATGAAGAGGAAGGGCCATGTGAGCTCTCAACAAGGCTTCTAACTCTAATTAGAGTGCAGCATTTATGCAGACTGTTGGAGTGACATGTTGATAATCAGGAAGCAGCTGGCTTGAAGAAGTGCCCTAATTCAGGAGGGTTTTGTCATTATTGTTGAGGATTTCTAAAATGCAAAACTGCTTATTCACTGGAAGATTTAAAACACATTGCAAGCTGCCACTATGCTCTCAGAAGTGGAAAAAAATGCAACAATACATCAGTTTTTACAGAAAAAGCAACATACTTCTGTAAGAGCTTCTTTGCTTCCTTTTTAGTGTTATGTAAAACCTCAACCAGCATCAGCATTATTTTAGTCCAGGGCAAAGAGCTTTGGATTCTTAAAAGTAGTGCAATTTATTCTAAGGAATTATTCAAATGGGTAACAAGGTCAAAAATGGAGAATTAAATGGACATTAACTTCTTATTTCATTAACTCAAATCCAGTCAATAATCTCATTTCTCAGTGAAAGCCTGAAATGTATCATTTAAACAATATTTATTGAGTCAATGATTTTCTCAGTGAGAAGAATTTGAATATTTCCAATTAAATTACCGGACCATACATGGTTCACTGCTCAAAATGAGTTTCATAAGTAACTGAGAAAACACTCCAAGCATGATGACTATATTGCAAGAAAAATATTAAGTACTGAAGTATATTTAACAAAGAGAAAAATTCCTTGCAGGTGTAGGAACAGAATTAAAAGCTCATTTCTAAATGAATGAAGAAGAAGATTTCTTTCCACTCTCTTTGTGAAAGCTGTATGTGAGGATATCAGTTATGCAAAGCAAATAGTTTAAGTGAAAAAAGCCCTATGCAGTGATTCATCAAAAAGTTCAGTTCCCATGTTTGTAAGATAAGCACTTGGAACAAAGAAATCATTGCTACATATCTGTGCTTGGAGACCTACTCCACATTTATTAATGTAACAATTATATACAGTCTTATCCAATAGGAAAAAGATGACTAGTCTCTACTTGAAGTTTTAAAAAAACAAAACAACAAAAGACACTAAGAACAAAAGAGTCAAATTAACAGCAACTTCTGTACCCATTCATCTCCCTTTAACTCTGATGAAGCAGATACAAATTACTGAATTCCAAGTGCTCCTCTAACTGGTGCCTGAAGCACAGGTCTTACAAACAGTGAAATACACATTTGCCAATGAGCACAACTCCACACAGTTGTAAGCTACACAGAACAGGAAGCTTCAACTGCAAAACACACTGGTGTGAAATTCCAGTTTATCATTTTCCTCCAAAGATGACTGGTTCTTCTTTTAAGGCATAATTAGGTCTGACCACCCTCATTCTTGCAGTGAAGAATAATAATGAAAACCAAAATACCCCAGAACTTTATATCTGTATCATCCATCACAACTTATTTTAAGTGACATTTATTCTCAGGCTCCTGACTGTCAGGAACACAAGCCTGCAGGTTCCAACACCTTCTGCATGACAGAACAAGCAGATGCTCAATTCTCTGCTGGGATCAGTCCCCCTACCGAAGGTTTCCAGCCATCCCCTTCAGACCCAGCAGCAGGATGCCCAGGTCTCTGAGGTGAGATGCCAAACCCATGCCCTCTGCAGCCCCACACACACTATTTTTACTCTGCACCAGCCCTAACTACACTGCAAAAGCAAACGATCCCACATTGTGTATCTACAGTGTGTGTGCTCCTGTGGCAATGCAGTGCCTTCACACCACCCAGCCTCCTCAACCCAAACTGACTCAGCTCTCCTGACCATGCCTCTGAGCTGGGAGCTCTGGGTCACCTCCTGAGAGCAGGGTCACAGCTCCCTCCTGCAAACACCCAGCCACGTTCCTTGGTTCAGTGTGTGGGACCTGCCACGTGCTGGCAGAGCATCTGCAAAGACATCACCCCAGGGACAGCACAAAACTCCCCTGGCAGGTAATCCTGGGGAGGTCTGAGTAACAACTACAGGTGCAGCAGCTATTTTTACACATGTGAAAATGGGGAGGTCAGAAGCACCAAGTAGGACTGGGCTTGGTGCACTTACTCCTTACGTGACATGAAAAGTACATCAGTTGTTCATGGAAATGAATGGGCCTATGGTCAAGGCAGTAACTTGGGAACTGATTTAATTCACTGCTTTATGTCTGGCTTCCCATGTTACTGTCAGTGAGACACTTCAACCCACACGTGAAGTGGTTCAAAGCTATAAATCCTCTTAATGGTGTTTTCTGTAAGGACACTCACAGCAAAAGCTTAGAGGCTCATAACAGCACATCATTGCAGCTCATCCATGGTCACCAGCACAGGGCAAGTCCTACACCCATGTTAGAAAGATAACCACAACACTTTCAAGTTACCTATGGAATCCTCTAGTGTGACTTGCCCCTCCATACAAGTGTTACTATTTAACTGCCAAACTCTCGCTTCATTTAGACCTTTATCTAGCACACATGGATAACAGAGAAAGGAAAGTATGTCAATTCCTGCAACTACTTGTGAGCAAAACCAAGACAGTGTAGCATATGCCAGAGAAATTTTCTAGCTCAGTCCTCAATCTCTAGTTTCTGTATTTCACTTTCTTGAAAGATAATTCATTCCAGCACAAATGATAACATTGATAACAGCAGCCTTAGGTAATATGTGAAACCCACCGTTTCTTGGGTGGGTTTTCATGTTTTGGGTTTTTTATTTTTTTAAAAACACATTTTGTTTTTCTCACCACTGCACTGAATACATACACAGACTCTGACAGAAGCAATGCAACTGACACGAGACATCTCAAACACCCTGACATTTTTAAAGCATGTTTTCCCCTCTACTCACTCCTAATCTTCTGTGATAATTTTTAAGAACACTTTGCTTCTGATTTTAGAAATAGAAAGGTGGCATTGAAGATATTAGCCAGTCAGTCAGCTTTCAATGTTTTTTCCCTCGTATTTGCTCAAATGAGATGATGATAAACCTTTTCCAAGCCGGACAAAAGCCGATTAAGGCACTTTATCCTCGATGTGTGTCGCAAGGTTAAAGAAAAAAAAAAGGAGCAGGAGAAGCTTCTCACCTAAATTACAGCCTTAATAAGCAGAATCTCACTAGCTAGGTGTTTGTCATACACACACTCCTGCAGGCAGAGCACTTAAGTGTAGCATGTGGGCAGCTGCAGTTTACATTTCAACATCTCGTTCTATGGCTGCAAGAGCTCCACACTCATCAACTTTCTTCCTGGAAATTCTTAGACCTTTTCTTTCAAAAGGAATGTCACTGTCTTAGGGAGCATGCCAGACCTCTACCCCATACATAGTTTTGCTGCAATAGTTCATTATTAAAAGCAGACTTTGCTGGCAATGACTTGCTGTTGGGCAGCTTCTTGATACTGCACCAGAAAGGACCACACTTAAGGACAAGTCATCCTTACAGCACCATTTTGAAAATCCACTCTCAAATGTGGGGGAAAATGTAAAAAACTAAAATACAATTTTCACCCTATACTGCACCTGTCAGAGAAAAAAAGCATGCCTGTTTTCCTCACTTATGAGTGATTGTGATGAACTGGTGTTAAATGCCACATGACAAGAAAATAACTATTTCTGCCCATCAAATGAATCACATATTTTCAAACAATTTTATTTTTACAATGAGCTTTACATATCAACCACATCTGAATCATCTTAGTACCAAGCACATGTAAATTTCATTTACAAAGGTTGTCCCATGACCGTTCTGCCAGTCTGGTGTGCAGAACCTCTGGCAAGCATAGGAAATAGAATTGCTGACAGGCAATTGAGAGAATTGACAGAATTGAGACAGGCTTCATCTATTTCCAAGAGGCTGACAGTATCCATACCCATCTTTTCTGTTACAAAGACTTAGCAGCTGCAAAAGCTCATGTCCAAGTTAAACCAGCATCAGTATCATACATCCACACCAAACAGATGCACAAGGTGTGCTCAAAAATCTACCTTCAAGCATCAAACCAGTTAAAGACACTTCTAACATCTCTTTGGTACCTGAGCAGTTCAAGTAAGTCAGATTGGCAACCAAACCTTAAAAACAAAGTGCACAGAAGGGGATAAGTAGTATCTCAATTTTAAGGGATAAGAAAAGTCTTTGGTTTATATATATATATTTTTAGGTAACTACTAATTTGCCATCTAAGAAAAAATTAAAAATTGGCACCTGAAAGTTGCTCTAACCTCCTGCTTGCAGACAGTTACAAACTGAGACTACCAATACTTTTTTACTACAAATGTTTTCTATTCTCTTAGAAGAAGAGAGAAGAAAGCAGGCATGGGAGGGTACTGGATGCTCCTTCCAAAGCAAGATTTCTCCACCTAACCTTTCCTCTCTCAGGCTGGAAATCCATCTCTACGTCAAGAACACGAATCAAGGAAAGCCCTTTGACTCACTTGGTTGACAAAATCTTTCCAGAGTCACAGCAGAGGAAGAAGCCTTCCCTTACTCATCCTTGGATGAAAGCAGAAGGCAAAACAACAAGCAATTCACATTCAGGAACCATTTCCTATGGAAGCAAGTAGATCATAAAGAGATGTGGAAAGATTTGTCCTGACAGTGCTGGACAAATCCATCACACATGTATATCCTCCTCCAAAAGCCAGCAGGAACACCAGCCAGTGAGCTGTTTTGCCCTTATCTCTGCATTCTTTGTGGACATTCTCTGGAAAATGCTGCACAGGGATACTGATAAGGTGGCAGATATTTCCACAGACAGATGTTTCCTCAAGCCAAGCAGGCATGCTCAGAATGAGATTCCAGACACTGAGAGGTCATTTTTCTAAAACCTGAAAGATGGAGGATTTTTTTAAAAAAATCTACTTACATTTTTTATGTGTGACAGGGTCAACAGTTCAAGTTCTTTTCCTAAAACCAAGTATTTTAGTGAAGAAGGAAGAAGCAATTCTAAATAACTGGTGAATATCTGCATGCCAGCAGGAAGCAGTGAATTAATTCCTTGCTTTGCTTGTGTGTGCAGCTTTTGCTTTACTTAACTGTCTTTATCTCAACCCACAGGTTTTCTCACTTCTACTCTTCTGTTCTCCCTCCCGTCTCACCGGCAGGGAAGGAGCAAGGAGCTGTGTCATGCTTAGCAGCCAGCTGGGGTTACACCATGACAAAAAGTCCTTCCCCTTCTGAGAGGGGTTCAAATGCTCACAAGGCTCACAAGTGAAAGAGCACCACAGCTATAAAAGCCCTTTCCTTATAATCAACAAGTCAGGGTGACCTTTATGATAAATCCAGGACTAAAAGTAACACAAAGTCTTGCAGATCAGGACTAGAGGATCTAGGCAAGCACACAAGAAGGATCCCAACCAGGCCCTCTAATGATGAGTATGGCTGAAAGCAGCACTGTTCAGCTCTAGTTTTCCTGTGCAGTAAAAAAACACTGGCAAGCTCGTAGCTCCAGCAACACAAAAAACTCTCTCTAACAAAACCCACAATTGGGATAGCTGAGATTCCAGTGGTAACTTTAATGGTATGTGCTGCATTTCCCCTCCCGCAATGCTGCCAGAGGGTCCCCGGGTTAATTTGTTACATCTGAGTTGTACTTTCAGAGCCAGTCCAAGCTGTGTATGAGCTGGCTGGACATGCAAATCCTGCACATTCTTTAAGTACATTCGCAGCTCCTGATGTGAGCTCAGATGGAGATGCATTTCCAATAAACAGGAAAAAACCTCTTGCATTTGGCCAAAACACACTTGTATCTCCCCTGCAAGACGTTTCCCCCAGCTCTTCACAGACACTTCAAACATAAACAGGGACATTAGCGAAGCCAAGTGTTAAATCCCTCAGAGAACCCTTATCATCCTTCTGCTGTGTCAGTAATGCTCAGTGTTGCACTTAGTATGAGCAGCATTATGGATTTTAAATCAAGTCTAATCAAAGATTCATTAACAGGCAATACATTAACGCAACATATAACTACCAGCCACTCAATGCCCTTCAGCAGCTCCACAACTCCTGAACAGGCTGCAAGCGTCAGCAGGTCAGGGTATTTCTTCAAGGTTTAATAGGACAGGTCAAAAGAGCAAAAAATGAGTAATTCTTCCAAGTAAAAGAATAGATGTAGCCAACTTCAACGTATCTGTTCAAATTACGCCATGCACGTATATCCAGTGCTCTCACAGGCAATATGGGTGCAGACCTTACTTTAGAAGATTAAAAAACTCAGGCTGTCCAACTTAAAAACAGATCATATGGCAGTTTCAGTGCAGAACTTAAAGAAATGGCAGGCTGGTCATCAAAACAGAATTCCCCATTTTATCACGTCTGTAGGAAGTAGACAGCAGTATTTTCTACACTGCTCAAACATGGACATTCCTGTGGCTACACCTAAACAGTGTAGTCTCAAAATCCTAGAAGCCTCTACTGAATTCAGCCCCATAACATTTTCTGGGCAGCATTATTACTTCCATTCTGCAGATGCAGACCTGAGGCACAGCAAGAACAGAGGCATGGGTTTAGAAGGATTTAAGAGCTTTCTTTTCCAGTTAATGGGAACTGGAGACAGCCAGCAGTCCCACTCAGAGCAACTCACACAAAGCGATATAAAGGAAGTCCAGAACAGTCTTGCAGAACTCAGATGCCACAAGGTTACCCTTCCTGCTTATCAGAGAGTACATCAAGTCACAAAACATGGGTGTCTTTTTCTGAACTTCCTTCAAAGAAATATACCTTCTACTCAAACACTCCCATCGCTTTTCCAGACTATTCTGGGAAAAAATCAGCAGTGGAATGTATGGACCACAAAGTAATGCTACAGGAAGCTGGCAGTCAGCAACTTGTGGTCTAAATAATGTAATGGTACGTATATGTTCCCATTAAAGATATTGAGAAGATGAAGAAAATGATACTAGCAAAACAGGATAAATATAACTCCATTGTCTGGTTAAAAAACACCCACACACATCTTTCTTCGAATGAAATATGGCAGAAACACTGCAGACTAGGAAGAGGTAGCAAGAGAGACCCAAAGCAGCTAATAAGAGGCAAAAGTGTAAATCTTCAAAGGGAAACTCAGCATGGCTCTTCCAGAAGCCCACATTTTTGACAGCATTCATGGACTTTGGAAGCCTTTGAAGCAGAATGATCCCAATTCCAAACTCCTCCTTCCAAACTCTGGATTTATCCTATAAGACTGCTAAGCAAATCTTTTTTTTCTTGTCCAGAGTATGAATGCAGAGATTTTCTGCTAACCACACATGTTGGGTGTTGTGGAATTTTTTTTATTTATTTCCCCTAGAAAGGTTTTAAGTCCATTTAAAGTGCATTTATCAACCTGTATATAAATTAAGCCTTGCTTACATCATCCAACTGCATTCGTCCTCAATATTTAAGCAGATCAAATGTAATGAAAATCTTTACGGATTAAAAATTATGCAGTTGCATGACACCACAAACTGGCATCCATCCACTAAGACTTCTGGATGAAAAGTGAAGAGGAAACATTCAAGAAAGCATATTCTTGGTGGTATTTCACCTGAATTCCATCAAAAACTGCTTACAGTAAGTACTACAGACAAATCTGCAGTAAACACTTAATGGCAAAGTGCAGAGAATGATTATATGATTTCTACCTATCTAACACCTGGTATTCACTAGGCTGCGTAAGCAACAATGTAAGACCAAGCTAATGTGGAAATTCTGCTCTTTTATTTACAGTTATTTTTCCAGAAGCCTTTCAGCCTCTACAGCTCAGCACGTGTCACACACACAGTAGCTACAAATCTGCAGGCTCGACAAACACTTGATCAGATGAATAATTTTAATCAAGCAGCAAAATCCCATCTTAAAGTCACTGGGATTTATTTCATGAGGATGCCTTCACATTATTATTACTATTCCATCTGCTTCATAATATGTCCTCGGTGCAAGGTTATGAATTAATATGCAAAATTAATGAAATCCAGGCAACTATCCATACCACCATCTTTCAATTTCAGTACCTCGGCATGAAATAAGACTGAAAAGATGCATATAATGATTTTTTTTCAATATAGCTACATAAAGATTCCTGAAGTCCATTTAATTGCTACTGTTTCAGATTAGAATATTGATTTTTAAAATTCACTCATAAAATTCAAATCATGCTAGTGACACTGAACAGTTTTCACAGCAAAAATACTACTTCATTTTGTGTAGCGAATATACAAATCCCCAATTAACTACGTTTATTTACCAATAAATTCGTGATCTACATCCCACAAATGACAGAAAATGCAAACAAGTGGGGAGAAGAAAAAAGACAAGGCTCTTTGTTTCCTAAGATCATAACCCCATTTTCTGTTCAGTGCTCTCAGTGGATACTCCAGTATTTTAAAATTTTACTAAGAATCATCCCATGCTTGAGGTATCCATCTCATGAAAAGACACACAAGAGGAAAAAAATAAAAAATAATAATTTTTAAAAGTAAACAAACAACAAACTAGACTGACATTTTGAAGGTACAGACAGAAATCTACAGATGTACTTTTACAGTATGTTCCTCACTGCAATCTCAGCATGTTTTGACACAGTATTCAAAACTTTGTAACGATATCAAAATTATTTAGGATGTAAAGTCATATTTTATGCCAGTTTTTCTTTAGCACTTCCACTGGGTTTATCTTCTCTGTTTTGCAAACAAAAGAAAATTTAGACACACAAACAGGACAGTATGTTTTGCTTCACTATTAGATCAATAATGCTGAGCCTTCAAGAATAACCACCAAGTAGATGAAACTCAAATTTGGGGATTTAGAAACAATTCTTTTCAGAAATTGCTATTAGATGTCTAAGTATCCATGAAAACCTCTCTGTATAACCAGGAAGTCTTTTATTCCAACTTTCCTCCATCACCCTCCTTGCCCGGGAAGTGATGACAAAAAAAGGCAAAGATAACAAGCTGAAAAAACCCCAAACAGCCACCAAAGAGAAGATCCTGGCAGACAGCTGTATGGCAAAACCTCTTAACCAAATAAACTTTCCCTGTCTATAATCAACAAACAGAAAACAGTGACTTGTAAAAACAAAACTTGTCTAAGCTTACTGTCAAAACCTAAAAATAAGTTCTGGCAGTGGCTGTGTGTGAGGTTCTCCCCACAGGGTTTTTCCACTGTCAGCATACCTCTCTACCTTTTCCCTTTCTTCTCAGCTCTTGAGTGAATCTATACCTTTAGAAAAATCATCACCAGACTCAGCTGCAAAATTACCATTCAGAATGCACAAATCCAACCTACTCAAAAACACTGCCCCTTTTGTTCACAGAATCCAACATGCACAAAAGGAAAATGCAAGGATAAATTCTATACCTCCAGCTCCGTCTCTCTGCGATTGATATCATCTGTAGATTGATTCAGTTTTTCTAGCTCCCCCTAGAAGGAAAGAAAGTCAGATGCATGGTAAGAAATCAGGGAAAAAAAACATGTCTGAGAAGACTCATTCAGCATCCCCACTGAAAGTTCACAAGGGCTTTGGCTAATGAATTTAGTGAAAAGAGGAAATCTTGAGATGTTTAACTTAACTTTGCCACTGGTCTTCTACTTTGCTAATAAAAAGAAAAAATAATCGGAGAAGCTCTGTAGTTTTACGTTAAGGCAACACATTTCCTATTCTGGCTACTTCTTCACTATTACAAATAAAGACAAGGTACAGTAAGCTCTGTCTCATTAACCAATACAGTCAGTTTCAGCGAGGCACTGGGGAGACAGACACGCCCACCCCAAAAGATTAGCATAAAATTTGTGCTTTCACAGGAGAAAAGCACTGAAAGGACAGAACTGATAAGAAACACATCTTGCTGCACGAGAGGCATTTTATTTTGGATTTTGGCAAACCATATCATAACACAACCAGTCAATGGGACATACAGTTATGTTTACATAATGCGCCTTCCTGTCAACATTCTGATCCCTTAACAGCAGAAACAAAGGTGTTAAATCCCTTGCATAAATATGTAGTAGAGGTGGTGTTGGCATGAATGAAGCTACTGTAAAAACAAAGCTCATTCTTACTGACTTTCTTACCACAAAAAGCAACCCTCAGGAGGAGATCTGATAGCTTTCTTTATCTGAGCAACATGCTCCTTCAAGTGAGATTATAAGATTTTTAACAGGAGTGTTCTTGAATTTAAACGTTATTTAATTGTCAACCAGTGTAACACAATACACCTTGAAAATGTTTTGCTGTACAAACTGAACATTGTAAATGGATTGTCACTTGAGCAGTTTCCCACTGGACTACAAGAATGACTCTGGTTACAACCAGAAAAGAATTAATTACAACAGTTTAGCTCTCTTATCCTCAGCGGTCAGATTTCATTTCCTACTCCTAGGATTTGGAAAACACCTATTTGCTTATCCATGTTGTCTGAAACGAACACTGATCCAAAAATTACCTAATTGTCTCTTACTGTAAGGCTCTCACGGAAGCAAACACAGTAGCCTATTTTTCAAACCAAACAGAAAACTTAACAAAAACAATTGTTTTGCCAACAATTCACAAATCCTATACGTGGAAACGTGTTGCAAGCTGAAGAACCTAAGGCCAAAATTAGATCAATAGACACTAACCAGGCTGAACCTCAAAATCAGGGCAGTACCAGGCTAGATTTTGGCTGAGGGCCTCACTTTGTGTAACCATGTTTTGAGAATTTTGCAATTGCTCTGCACAGCCCTGGAAAACGACATGCTCACGATGGGGAAAAGAATGACAATTACAGCGAGCAGGGACCTATGCCAAGGATCCTCTCAGCAATGTACACACATGTTATATTCATTCATGACAAACAGTCCCAGCAATGCTGGAGGCAAAAGCCATAAATCTGCAGAGACCTAAAAATACATTTCATTTCAGGGACCATAGTGTGCCTGAAGTTTGCACCAGGCTATAGGTCGAGACATGATTTTGGGGAGAAAAGCTTTGTTTAGACACCATGCAAGAATAAAAAGCATTGCAGAAGGCATTCACAGAGAGGAAGCACCATATTCCACTCAAGCTCCTTTTTAAAAGAAATAAAAACTAATGATAAAAATAACGAAATATATATTTTTTTTAAAATCTGTTTCCCGCATTTATTAATTTCTAAGCACCAGCCCCCGCTCCACGAGCAAGGTCACTCTGTCATGGTCAAAACTAAAGAGGGGAGGGGGTATTTCAGCAGGAGGAGGAGAAGGAGGGACGCCTAACAGAGCCCGGCACGGAGCGATGCCCGGGGTAACAAAGGGCTGGGGCGCCCCGGGGGCGCTTCCCCCGCTCCCGGCGGGCGCCGAGACACCCGGGGCTGCTCCGGAAAATAAATAGATAGATAGATAGATAGATAGATAGATAGATAGATAGATAGATTTATATACATATATATATATATACACGCATACATACACACACACGCATATACATACATACATATATATATGTATGTATGTATGTATGTACATACGCAGCAAAAGCAATGAAATAAAAGGCAACCATTATCACATACAGCCGTAACACACACATTAAAAGGAACTTGAAGAACGCAGCCGCCTCTCGGAAGGCAGGCCCTTACCTGGATGCGGGGATCCACCTCCTCGTCCTCGGGGCGCGGTGGCTCCTCGGCGGGGCGGCCCCGCCGGCCCCCCGGCTCCATGGCGG
>JANPWX010000089.1:2456766-2525328 GCA_024734555.1 Trochalopteron elliotii | reverse complement strand
TCCTGCGTGCCCCCCTGCAACGGCACTGCGTGAGGCACACAGGATGGGTAGTTCCAGGTGCAGGGAAACGCTAAGGACACCTTGCTGGCTTTTTAAAATTTATTTCCCGCCCCTCTCCCCCCCTTCTTTTTTCTTTCCTCTTTTTCAGGCTCTGCTGGAGGCTGACATTCCTATGGAGAGAAAAGAAAAATAAAAGGGCATCTCGAAAGGGAGAGAAGAAAAATACTAAAGGCACTTTGAACAACCTTGAAAATTCAAATGAAACCCAGATTTCTAGTGTGTGGCAGCTAAGTGGGCAACTATTGTACCTACTGCATGCAGTAGAAAAAGACATACTGAAGACACATCCTTTTGTCAGTAAAAAAGAACTTCGTACAAGAAGTATGTACATGCATGGCCATGTCTAGCAGAGCACTTCAGATTAGTGTCTCCCTAATCACAGGGGTGGATAACAAGTAATTTTGAACAGATGAGGAATATATTTCCACCTTTAAAGTATCATTATTAATTTAACCCCATTTATTGTTAGAAAATTCCTCAAAAGGTAATAAAAATGGAAAGTTTAGATGTGGTGAAGAAGGTTCCTTTGTGGGACTGCAGGTGAAAAAAAATCTCATATCTCTTTATAAGATAAAAATAAGAGGGAGAGAAAATAAGAAGATAAAAATTAACATTGCTAAGGTAACTAAGATAAAAAAGGAGGCAGAAGAAAAGCATTTAAGCTCTTCCAAATGCTATAAAGCAACCTCGGGAAAAAAAAATATGGGAAGAGAGTGACATAAACATTTGAAAATAGTATAAACATGCAAAGTGACACCAACAAACTAAAATAATCAAGGAACAGAGGAGGTGTTGCAAAAGCGCAGATGGGTTGTTTGCAACATCTTCACTGCTCACAGGAGAAGAAATCATGTAAAGGGGGGAAAAAAATAAAAACAAACCAAAACCCAGATCAGCCAAAGCCAAGTGTTTACTCTTACTGCTGTCCATTAAGGGAATCCAATGTGTACACACAGCCAGAGGTTCCCATGGCCTTGGCGTTTCTCTTCCCCAGCGTGCTGTGGCTCATGCCAAGACTGTAGTGGTCAAATGTCCAACATTCCCATCATCCTAAAACAGCACAGAAAACACAAAGCTGCACATGGAAGACTTAATGTGGCCAGTCCTGCTGTTACCACTTTGATTTCTAAGAAACAAGAGAATATAAAAGATTTACTGCAGCTATGCCGTGTTCTTCCAAAACCTACACAGGCTGACCCATGGCGATGTCACAAAAAGCACTGCCCACTCCTTGGGGTGCAGAAGTGCTCCTGCATACACATGCTCTCCCAAAGGGATTTGTTATGTTTGCACAAAGGACCCTGTTCTTCCATTACTACTGTCACAATCCCTGTGATTGTTGTAGCTCAAAAACCTCCAGCCAAACTCATCAATCTGCTACCATCAAGGAAGAGCAAGCTGTCTCTCTCCTCCGTTGCACAATGGATTTACAAAGTTGTGAGAGCTGCCTGCAGAGCTTAGCACTGTGCAAGAGATGGTGTGGATACACAAGCCCCTTTTCCCATTAATCTGAAATCTCTCGTAGAGCCCTGAGGCCCCTGAGATCATTTTATATCAAACCAATATGTGGGGAAAATCTACATGTAACAAAATCAGTGAAGAATGCACATCTGTCATTACTGCAGACATCACTAAAGCATTAACAGAAAAGCGGCCTGAAGGAAAAGATTTGACAGAACAGGGAAAGGGAGACTATTCAGTACACATAAAGATCGATAAAAGACTCAAGGCTATTATTTACATGTTCATTTTCTTCTCTTCTCCATGGAATGGTTTTTGCTGAAACTGCTGTCCCATGCAAAGGGCAGCAGGACCCGAGAAATACCTGAGGAACAAACCTGAGTATCACATAGGCCTCACACATGAGCACACTCTCCACAGGTCTGTTGGTGACACTGAGCTATGTGGTGTGATTAACAGGTTGGAGGGAAGGGACAGCATCCAGAGGGACCTTGACAGGTGTGAGAGGGGTTCTGGGCCGACCTCTTGAAGTTCAACAAGGCCAAGTGCAACTGCTGTACCTGGGTTGGGGCATCCCAAGCACAAATACAGGCTGGGTGGAGAATGTACTGAAAGCAGCCTGAAGAGAAGGACTTGGGAGTGGTGGTCGACAAGAAGTTCAGCATGACTCAGGAATGTGTGCTTGCAGCCTGGGAAGCCAGCCACATCTTGGGCTGCATCAAAAGAAGCACAAGCAGCAGGGCGAGGGAGGTGATTCTCCTGCTCTGATCCACTCTGGCAAGACCCCACCTGGAATGGCATATAAGATGAAGTTCTTTACTGTGAGGGTAGTGAGGCACTGGCATGGGTTGCTGAGAGAAGTTATAGATGCCCCATCCCTGGCAGTGTTCAATGCCAAGTTGGATGGGGCTTTGTGCACCCTGGTCTAATGGAAGACATTGTTGCCCATGGCAGGGGGATGGAGCCAAATGATCTTTCAGGTCCCTTCCAGCCCAAACCATTCTATGATTCTTTGGATGGCATTTGGGTATTACTTTTGCTAAATCATGAGTGATCTCATCCCAGGAAATCCCTCCTACACAATCTGTTAAAGGCCAGGCTGCTCCCCAGCCCCACCCCACTCCCAGAACGCCAGTCATGCTGACCTTCTCGCTTCCCCCACAGGCCCTACGCGCGCCAGGGCATCTGAGCAAAGCTTGCACAAGGCCTGACTGAGACAGTCTGTACTTTCTCCTGTATCAATATTTCAAAACCCCAGTCCCAAGTATTCAATATTTGAACAAAGCACTCTGAAGTCAAGGCAGGAAGAAACCGCTTGCTCTTTCACTAATGGGATTCCAGAGTGGCCACAGCAGAGAATTAGCCCAGACCTGTCAGGCTGGGCTGCAACTTACCATGAGCTATGCTGAAGAGGGTACAGCTCAACTAAAAAGCACAAGGAGAGGTTCTGGTGCAGGAAAAGCCACAATCCAAGTTGCTTCAGCAACCAATATAAGTGTACCAAGCAACACCTCTGTCTTGTGGCGTGACAGCAGGCATTTAGGGGACGAGCCTTATCATTAACATCATGCCTCGGAGCATAGAAATCCCTGGGCAAGGTGATGCTCTGGCTGAGAGGACTGCTACAGCTCTACTTTTGGGGGAACTTTGCTACATAACTGCATTATCTGGTCCTACAGAAATCCTCAGTGTACAGGCAAGGGAAAGATTTGGCAAGGGAAAGATTGAAATGTCTGTACTTTGAGGAAGGCATACAGAGAAGAATTCTCTTCCTCATTCTGAAAGATGGTTTGTAGATTCGGTATTGCATTGCTGAATAGCCATTGGGGAACTAGAAGTTGCATTTTAAATAAAATCAGCTGGGAAGAACTATGCATCAGCGAAGAATCGCCTGAGGAAACATCCTAATGACTATAGTTAATTTAGGGATAAAATTCAAAGGGAATAGATAGTGTAATTTTACATATATATGATAATGGTAGATTCTGAATGGATTTTAAGGAAGAGTTGGGTTTTTTCCAAATCTCATCTTACATTCAAATTTCTGCTCATGCTTTCTTCTGCCCCAGCACTAGAGGCAAGAGCCTAAAATACAAATCAAAAGTTGTATTTCCTTCCTCATAAACATGTATCTTCTCTTTTTGAACATTGATAGTAAACTAAGCAGAGTTCAGGAGTAATTAATGCACATTTGATTACTGAAGACACATTTCAGCTCATGGAAATGTTCAAGGAGAAAACAGTCAAAGAGACAGAGCCTTGCTTACAGAATCCTACTCCTCTCCTCAACGGGACTGGAGAAACAGTTCTGCTCTGAAAAATTCTTCTGCTTCCACTGATGATGGTGCTGGAGGCTAACTTCCAATTGGCTTCAAATGTTGAAATGCTGTTGCTATTTGGTTTAAGTAATTTACCAACAAACAAACGCAGAAGTATAAACAATCCAATTCTAAGGAGTAACAAACACGGTCTCCAAAATACAGTTATGAGCATAAAATCTACCATGTAGCTTCTTAGCTGAATTAACCCTGAAGACCAGTTTACTATACTGACTTTTGCAATGTTACACCAGAAACCAGTTTAAGTAAGGGATTGTCTCATTTAAACACAGAGCCACCATCTCTATCTTCCAAGCTACAGCAAAGACATTGCTCTGTCAATGTTCAAATCCTGTATACTTTCCTGGTTTTCAGAAGTCTACTGCACATGTTGGAAACTTTTTTAAACATTAAGTGGGATCTCACCCACAGCCATAGTACATTTGAAGATCTGGGCCTCTATCACTTAATCTTTTATAGGAGGCTAAGCACAAAATTTTTATGGAAAATATGCACTGAATTTACTGAAGATTTGAAATTTCTTGCATGCATAGGCAGGGTATTAATCACAAAGTGGTTAGAATCAAAACTTCCCCTGGCTTATTTCTCAAGCAAATTTTCACGCTTCCATACTCACAATGGTTGTGGTATGTTTGTGCTCTGCATTTTAGAAAGTGCTAAAAATCAATTATCTCTCCTACACCAGTTTGTAAGATGGTATCGCCTTATGAACTTGCACACAAAGACCTATTAATGGAGCTTGAGCATCTGTGGTACAAAACACTTGTAGATTTCCCCACCTACAAAGAATGTATTTAAAGAAAAGGCTACATTCCAAAATACCCTTTGGTTTCACTTCTCTTTAACAAGCACTATTTAAAATTAAAAATAACCTCCAGGCTTCACAGGGCTACAAAGAATGGAGGCTCATTTTAAAGAGGTACAATCTATTTTCAAGCTACACTAATCTTAGTATCTTCCATAAAAACTAAATACAAAGATTATTAGCAAAATTATCTGCTGGGCCATTTTCCATTACATATATATTTATCTCCCATCATATCATGAGCTAGTTTTCTTAGTAGCTGAAATTGATGATGCTTCATATGGAGAGTGTGAGTGCAATATAGCTTTTTATACACAGACATAGACACACTCACATGCAGTATGCTATATATAAGTGTAAAAGATGCATGACTAACAGCTTGATGGATTTCCCTGCCTGTTGTTATTTCATTGGGAAAGAACCACCATCATCACATGAAATTTTCTCCTCCTCCAAGCTGTCTTTTGGCAAGACTTGTGGTGGTGGAATTTCCCACTGGAAAAACCATCCAAGTAATGACACTACACTTGCAGCAGTCCTGCTGCTCCTCTGGCCAAAATGCAGAGAGTGCTGCTTTTGCAGATCTAGAAAATAACAAAGTAACATGAGCCTCTTCCTCAGATCTGCTGCTGAATGATAAGGAAGATCCCTTTTACAGTGCTTCATACTTGAACAGGGAAAAACCCTATACTTCACCCTTTAAAGTTGAATATATCCACCTAGGTTCCCAGTCCTGCTATCTGCTTTCCCTGATAAGCAGCCTCACATCAGTTTCAATGGCAGCAGGATCAAATGCAAAGGTGTTTGACTGTACTTAAAATGAGGTCTTAGACAAGAGGTATTGGCTTGTGAGAGCCAAAATGAGATGCAAGTGCCATTCTCCACTGTCCAGCCTGACAATTCACTAAGGCTTTGCAGTGGTGTGGATACATCTTCGTTATTCAGTACAAAAACACCCACCCTCATCTTTTATTCTTTATACTTAGACATCTATGCAAACCACATTTAAAGCATTTATTTAAAGAACCACCTCTGACTCTCAAATAACGTCAGCCACGTGCAAGAACACGTCTCATTTTTTCAGTAGTGTGCTTAATATTCAGACTGGTTCCATATTTGTGGCTATTTAACTGTATCAGTAGATTTCTCACTGGTAAATTAACATTCACAGGTTCCTTGCCATCAGCCCATGCTGCTCATGATACCAAATGCAAAAGTGACAGATGAAGGCAGGAGTCCCTATGAAAATGTAAGGACAAACAAGAAACTCCAGGTAGTGAAGTTCCTGTGGGTCTGGCTCAGGGTATTCACGTGTCTGGTGCACTTTCTGTGAGAGAGCCATGAAGGTTTGCTTAAAGCTGGCAACCTCCACAACCCTTCCCTCATGTGGCATGGCTACTCCACGCACTTGGCACATTCCAGCTCACCAGGAAAGGGTGTCCACGTGCCTCCTGGTCCCAGGCAATGCTCCTGACAGATGCTCTGTGGCACCCATTCCCTGCAGTGAGTCATCTCCTATGGTGCAAAGGTACCTGGTGTGTGCGGGCTGGAGCACAGCTCTGTGCAAAGGCAACCAGGTGACTGATGAAGGCTCTCCGACCACAGGCTTTGCTTTTTACTAATCTTGTTATCAGGCAGGAAATTCACTCATACCCTATTTTAAGCTGCTGAACACACAACATTAAAACCTTGAGCTTCTGTCAGAGATCTCAGAGCATTCCTTCAAGCATCAGCTATCCGGAGAACCTTTCCCTTTGGTTTCCAGCAAAAATCCCATTTCATTTAAGTGCCAATTGATTAATAGAGGGAAACAGCATAGACATTTCAGGTAAAAGCATGGCCCACAGAATGAAGGAAACAAATACCTGTTCAAAATGAGCTTCCAAACAGGGCCAAGTAGACCAGGTAGCGACAGGAAGATTTGGGATCTCATTATCATCATGAACAGCTCAAGTGCAAAGAAAAAAGGCAGAATCATGGTCTATATGTAGAGAAAAAGAAAGACAGGGCTGGGCAACCAAAGGGGAACTCCTGCCTCTGAGTTGTGAAGGCAGACTGGCAGCCAAGAGGGAGACAGCTGGGAAGCCCAGAGATGGGGATAGGCCCTTCCACAGCCAAGTCTCATTAGCAAGATATTAAGAAAGGCCTTTTCACTGTCTATTTGCTTCCTAACCACATCTGACTGCCTATAAGCAATGACAGGAAAAATAGAAAATGTTTTTTTATACCCTCTTCTTTAGTTTCCTTTCCAGGCTGGTTATAGCCTATTTTACCTTGTTCCAGAAAATATGAGCTTATGAAGTGTCTAGATACAGAAAAAATTGTCAGTTTTACAAATCTGAATTTGATGTCTGCAAGATCCTAAGTGTCCACACTTCAAGTGTGCCCTTCCATATATATAGGAAATTCAAACCTTTAAAATACTTGAATTAAAAATATCTGTCTTAGATTTGTACAAGTGAAATGCTTCCTGTGTCCAAAACCCCCTTTTTTCCCCTCTCCCAGCATTAATAGCTACATTTTCTGCCCTGAGAGAATCATACTTTTCAGTGCTTCCTGTTACATTAAAAATGGAATGATTGAGCACATTGTGTGTAGGAGTGAAGCAGAGTCTGTTTTAGCACCCAACTTTATATGTCAGGAGAAGAAGTAGTGATTAACTGTGATCCCTCTCCTGCCTTCTCCCATGCCATAACCTGCAGGAGCATGCTGCTGCAGAGCCACATCCCTGCATTTCCATCTTGGTGCCCAAGAGCAGCCTGCAGCAGCACCAAAGTCAGTCACACAGGGCAGGTTTTGAAGCCTCCCTGGCACAGCCACGCTGCAGCAGTACCTGACCAAATGCCTCACATCTCCTAGAGCTTAATAAACACTTTGGATTGCAGTGCAGATCTCACCTCTGCTCCCCACTCCTCAAGTCTGTCATCTCTACTTCTCCCTCACTATCCAGCTCAGCCTTGTTTATTCCCCAGTCTCAATACCTTCCCCTTCTTTCTACCACTGCAAGTATCATTTAACCCATTGTTTCCCTCCTTCCTTAATTTGTCTTTATCCTTCATTTCTCTTTTTCCCTTATTTCATGTATAAACTGCTACATAGCAGTTGCCATTAGCTATGGTTCAACACCACCATTTGTCAAAACGATGCAGCTTCATCATTTCACCTCCCACTTTGGTGTTGGGTTTGCTCATCTGTTGCAGAGACTGAAAAACTTTTGCAGTACCATTTGGAATATGTTGATCTTCCCCAGAGCAGAGCAGTCTCTTTTGCCACAGGAAACATATTCAACCCTAGCTGCAAATTCCTCTCCACTGAAGTCTCTCCAATACGGGGGCAGTTTTGCAATCCCAGTGAATAAAAGGTCATAGGGACAGAAATGAGACATTTTACTTTGAAAGTCCCTGCAATTCTCCCAGCAGTCAGAAATTGCATTTTTTTTTAGATGCCCTCTAGACTTTCAGAGTGGGATTCACTTTGTGCAGGTAGCTGGATTAAAAAACTACTCCCTTTTGTTTAAAAGGGTATTCATGCTTTCATTTTCCTTGTTCTGTTGACACAAGAAGGCAAGATACACAAGAAGGTAAGATGACAATTCTTTTATTCTGTTCCAGTGACTATATCAGAACAGCACTTTCCCAGCTGAAATTGCAGGTATATTTCCTAGATGTAACAGCCATTACGTATCTCAGAAGCAAGCTCCACAACAGCAGGAAAAGATAAGGGGACACACTTCAGCCCTTTGGAAAATCCTGCCCAATAGGATCATGACAGATTGTCCTTTATTAAGATGCAGATGAACACAAATCACTCCACACTGGGGACCGTGTTCCTCTGATCTAAAATGTGACCCCTGAGTCTCCTTTTCAGCTCCTTGGCCTTTCCTCCAATTTCCTCCCAGCCTTTTATTTCCTACCCTCCTTTCAAGTGAGCTGTTCACACCAGAAGCCACATGTACACCCTTGCACCCACACTTCTGTCGAGCCACCAAGACATAAAAGGCCTCCTGTGATGCAAAGTGTCTGAATTCCCTGGAAGTGGCAGGTATGCTGAATACCTGGGGGAGATTCTTGGTAGGACAATGGGATTTTATATGTCTAAAATATTATTTCATATGTCCAAAAAAAGGGTACCTTAATTTCTCTAAGTTTTTCACATTACTTTTTGTGAAAAAGGTGTTCAGGTCTTGAAAAGGAAAAGCTGCCTAGGTGATTTGCTGTCAGGACCATTTCAACAAATGGACTTAGGAAATCAATGTGGAGGAAAGTAGTTGAAGGGATTTGCGTTTGATGGGTGTGTGAGGATCATCCAGCCCTTGTTTGGAGAAGGATACACACATTGCAAAATAAGCTGAGAAGGTGTTTGGCATATCAATCTCTCAACATCCAACCTACCAGAAAGGAGAGGGATCTGCCTCCTTGGTCACAAGAAGGTTTGGTGTGCTCAACACCCTGAGGACTCAGAAGGCGTCTGTCAGATTTCCCAAGCAGACTGGGAAACCTGTCAATAATGCAAACGAAATGCTGACTCACAGGGACAAAAACTGCTCGAATGCAGTTTGGCATCCACACTGCTCCCCAGTCCCAGCAAACAGGAGTGGGAGGGCACCCCAGTATAACAGCAGGGGCAGACTCAGTATTGCCACTGCCGTTGCACTATGCTGGGATGAGCAGTTGGATACCAGCACAGGAGCACCCTCTCAAAACAGCAGGAGATTAAACTGATTTTCAGGTGCAGGCATTCTGCAGACAGAGCAAAAGGAACAAAGCAGATGTCAGGCAGCCTGCAGTACAGCTCTCCTCTTGCAGGCACCCCTTTGGAGCAGTAACTCTTTCAAGGGGGGAAGGGGAGAAAAAACAGCCACCCAGCAGTGTGTTATTCTTCACAGATGGAGCAGCTTTAATGCTGTCTAATCCTCCAGAGGGAGGAAACAGCATTTCCTTTGTGCCAAGGATATCAAAATGGTTGAAGATAGCAATCTCCACTGACATTAATTTTATTAAAGGAGGGGTATTTCCAAGAGCTATGAGAAGGCTTGGTCAAGAGCCAGCTGGAGATGCACTGCATGTAAACATCTACTCGTAACAACAGAAAATAGCAGGTAGTTGGGAACTCCTGGAAGAATGTACAGGCACCAAGCATGCACACCAACTGGAGATTGCATATCACAGCCACATACATCAATTATACAGCTATCAAACGATTGCATAGCAGCAGCAATGTGAGCAGGTAGTTACTGCTTTTTACTCTTTTAATTTGGTTCCTGTATTATTTTGCTGCAGCTATATAATCAACAATCAACTTGTACTCTCTGAAGAGGGAAGTGGTGCCCCTGGGTTGTCATAACAAGAACACCAAACCTTCTTGAGCCACTTCCTTGGCAGTGAATTATTTTTACATGTAAATTGGATGCAAAAGTGAAAGAAAGGATAAGTGTTCTCAGTAAATTTTGGATATCAGGAACCAGCGCTTAATTAAACTTTAAGTAACAGAAGTATTTGCATTCCACTAATGCTTTCTTGCATCTAAATATCAAACAACTGTCACTTCACAGTGGCATTGCATATAAAGTCAGTTCTTAAACATTTTAGGTAAGGCACAGTTCAAACATCATCTTGGATGTCAGTACATCTCACCCAGCCTGCTTGGGAAAAATGGAAAATCAAAGCTCTGAATCAAGTATCTGAAATATAAAACTCTACTATTGTATTGGAAACAGAAAATACCCATGCATTCATCTCCCCTTCCTGGAGGACAGTTCAATTATCATCATGTCCCCAAGCAGATTTTGCACTGAATCACTGTGACATCTGCTAGGGAAATGAACACAAATCTATATCTGCATGCAGCAAATACATTGGCAAGGTTGCAAAGGGGGGAAGGGAAATAAGTGTCGCTTTTCACACAAACTAGAAAATGACAGCTTGTTACATCCATGAGTAAATACTAGAAGAAGTGAGAGGAGGCAAGATGTTTCTTCACCTTTTCCCCTCTCCATAGCATTACAAAGATACAGATTAAGGACAAAACTAAGGCATCTTCTTCACTGCCTACAGTAACAGCATCTGGACACATTTCACCATCTGGGAACACTAACAATAATGGATCATATCTGCCATTTGCACAGGTTAGTAGAGGTCCCCTGAGTTCAAGGGAGCTGTACCTCTTTCCTAGCTGAAGGGCCAGTCCAACATGCCAGAGCTGGGGAAACTGAAGATGGAAGAGCCCCAGAGAGTGAGGGTGCAGAGCAACCTCCTTCAGGTCACTTATGGCAAAGAAGACTTGCCCATTGCCTTGTCAGCAGCAAGGGACAATTTTGTGATATAGAAGCAAGAGGTTTAGTCATGACTTGCATACATGCAAAAATCATGAAGTAATGTCTCTTTGTACAGACAAAAAAACCCTGAAACAACAAAACCTAGAAAAAGGATAAAATTAGCTTGAATACCCCTGTATTTCCCCAAGGACAGGAGTATGCCCACGGACGACTGCTTCCAAGCCAGCCACACATTAAGGCTGGTCTGTCTGAGCCCATGGGCACCTTTCCCACCTCCTTTCAGTCCAGCACACAGGGCTTCACCAGTTGCATCACATGGCAAGGCACAAAGTTGACTCCCAAGTGCAAGATGGAGGAAAGGCCATGGTATGAAGTTGCTGAGAGAGAAATCACCTAGCAAGAGATCCCTTGGCTCTAAAACCTAACACAGCTGCACCAGAACACTGTGACCTCTCCTCCACTGCAGTCACACACAAGGCTGGAGATGAAGGCAGCACAGCAGAGCACACCTGAGACTCAAATACCTAAGTCTCATGCAGGATGGGCAAGGTGGATCTGACTTTATACCCATGGAGGAAGCAGCAGTATCATTCTAAGCTCCTTTTAAGCTAATGATAGCTTTTACACAGGGTTACAGTAGCTGCAGCTGTTTTAGAAGGAAGCAGGCTCTCTACCAAAAACACATGAATGGGTACAAAACCTCTGCATATCACACCTTCACCTGTAACAAATGCATTGCATTAATATTCAACGGTATCTCACTACTAGAGCAGAGCACCCTTTCATCAATTATGGCTTGTTTTGTGGTGCACCTTCCCCACACCCAAAAGCCTGTGTTCAGACATCTCTCTTCAGATATTCTCTGATTCAAGTGGCAAGTTTAACATGACTGTAAAAAAGGGTATCATTACAGTTTCTTTTTAAAGAGATGTACAACCTTCCGCCCACTCTTTCTTGTGCTTTTGCAGCGAGAATTTCTTCCTAATTGGTATCCAAGTGTGCAGTCAGATCAATTTCTCTTCAAAAAAGAGTGCTGCTTTTTATCCAGATGAAAACAGATACTACAGACTTCACTTACAGGCTCTGATTTTAAAAATTACTGTAATCAGACTTTGATAGAACCACTCTGATAACAGATGTGTGACTAATGTGTTTCCTAATGTTATGATAATTCAACTACAAAGTAAATAAATAAATGGTTCAAAATAAGAAGAATTTTAGGAATTTGGACAGTGGCAATGAATGCCAAATTCAGAGTTCAAAAGTCTCCTCTGAAATGTTAGTTCATATCCTCCTACTTCTCCATGATCCTGATCTTTAAAACTTAGGGTAAAAAGGGTAAAAAACCTCTGAAATTTGGACTCCTGATCTGAATTCACTTTTTCATGTAAGAAATAAACTTTAACCTTTCAGGAGTTACATATTTAGAGTATGGTCTCACAATAAAAAACATTGATTCTTCTAGTCAGTAGAAAAATAGAAACAGTTTCTCTTGAAAATTGCATTACACAGTTTATAATTAGGAACTGCCTGGGAAAAAAAAAAAAGTAGAAAAGAAAGACTAGAGGGTTTTGTTAAGCTATGTAAAGAAAGGTTATTATTAGAACTGCCAGAATTCTTTACATTGGCATAATGCAGTAAGAACACTGAAATACTTCTCTACTAAATTATCGTTTTCAGCCAGGCACTTTAAATTGCTATTTTCACAAATCCACATGGTCCAAGTGAAGGGATGCTGGCTAGAGCCATGCCACTGCCTGTTTCAAAGCAGAGGTGGAGAACAAGTGTGTGATCTGCCAGGTACCTCCTTCTGTGCTTGCCCCAGTCTGACCCACAGCCAGGCTGCTGCCGCTGCCGCCCCTGCCCCAAGCACTGCCATGGAAGATTGCAATATGAGCAGGTAGAGAGACAGCAAAGGAACACCTGTACGCCCTGAAGGGGAGAAATAAATGCAAGCAAGAAAGAAAACTTCAGGTTAGAAACTGACCTTCCTTCCAAAAAATGCATTAAATTGGTCTCACAGCTATCTTACCCACAGATGTACAAGCAATAAAAAAATTATCAAGAAGTTCAAAAGACAGTTGCTTTTATCTTTTTTGCTTTTGAGTCTGCAGTTCTGTGGGGTTTCTCAGATGAGCAGACCTCTCTTCTAATTATTTCTAACACACCTATTGACTTAGATTCCTATCCTGAAAATCCTAACAATCATTACATGCATGCATTCTTGTCTGCAGTATCCAAAATATATTTTATATCTTTTTTATCTATCTACTATATATTATACCTAGGACATCTTTAAAAATTATAACCACATTAAACACAACAGAGTTTTGTAAAGTATTTCTGTCACAATACAAAAAGTCCAGCAGTTTTTAAATCAAGAAATCCTAGATAGGTTTCCCCTATGTACTCCAGGTAATCTGGTGCATTTCTCACCACTTCATCTACAAGAATTGTTAGTGGGGGAAGAGAAGGAAGAGAATTCTGCAGCTTCTGCATAATATAACCAGATATCCTCCTCCTGTCAAACCCTCCTCCTCCTCTCAAAATGGCTTAAAATAGATTCACAGTTGACTCTCCATTTGTGGGTCTTACTATCATGCCATTGTTTCAAGCTCTGCAGCTCAGAGGATTGGGAACTGAGGTTGTATTTCTGGTAATGAGAACTGAGTCTGTAATACAACAGCCTGAACCAAGACTTCTAGAAGAAAAACAAAACAATGAAAGTGGACTGCATATTGGGAAGACAGCATAGAGAGTTGACATTGCACACAAAGCCTTATTTCCACACTCCTTGCTTACTTTCTCTTCTACTGCTGTCCAAATTGAGTTTTGTCTTTCTTCTACTGCATGTGTTCCCTACTTTAAGGCCAGCTGAGCAACTTTTCTTTGTAGGCACTTGAGGAGCTCAAAGCAAGACAATGAAAGCTTTCTTCAGAGCTAAAGCCAAGTCATGCCAAGTGAGCAATCCTTACTATTTGTACTGATTAGGAGTTTGAGCCTCACACTACTGTATGGTATGTTATATCAAGATCCTCGAGTCAGATAGAGATGCTGGGGAAAAACAAGAAGAATGGAGTCCCCTCTGACTGCCTGAAGCTCTCAGCCAAGTCTCATGCAGGCTACCCTCTGCCTGAGAGCACACAGAACAGAGCTGAAAGCAAGCCAACACAGCCAAGAAACTCCAGCCTCAAGGAAAACCAGAGCCTACCTCCCTCTTGTTCTCTTTTCATATCCTAAACAGACTGCAAGAGTGGCCAAAATACATCCAGAGCTGCTTAACTCAGCATTTTCTTTTTTGTCTATGTCCTTGCAGCCATTTATCCCTATCTAGTCTCAGTATCTAAACTCAGTGATACAAATCCACTAGTGAGCCTATCCATCAGTCTCTACTGCTTAATCCTCCCCTGCCTCAAGAAAAGGATGGGACCTGAGATTTTTGGTGTGTAAGACACTACCATGCATTTCCTAGCCATCTTTATGAAAAATCTGTACTGTCCAGGTAATTGTAAGGAACAAAGCAAACTGTTTGGAGAACAGATAGCAGGAGCACTTATGTTGTCTTGCACCACTGTTGACCTTTGTGTTCATTTCATAATAAGGATCCTCAACCAAATCAACCCTCTGGGCAATGATTTACTCTGCCTGTGCTTCCCTGCTGGTTAAAGATTCCATGGTTTTTGTTTTTGGGAACTAAAGTAGAAGCCCACCAACCTCTGTGTTTTTTCTTATACAGGTCATAGATTAATTCAAATACAATTCTCCTCTCTTAAATCTCTCACTTCTTCTCTTCAGCTGGGCTGCTCTTCATCTCACACCTACTTTCTGAAGGGAACATGGCCCAAAATTGAGAAATAAGCACTGGGACTGGATCTACAGAGTACAGGTGCTTTCTTTGCAGAAATATTTTTAAGCACCACTTGGCTAAAACAAATTAGAACATGAGTTTACTGTGAATGAGCTTTTCCCTCTTGCTGTGCAGCGTCACAAACAAGGCTGCATTATGTCAGCTCTTACCATTAAGACCAATTAATGCAATTTAGGATCTTTTTTAGACTAAGAACTTGCTGGGAAGGGAGCAAATGGCTGAAGGGAAGAGGCTGGATGACACAGCTGAACTGTATGTGAAGAGTGATGTGAAACTGTTTGAGCTCACTAGTCAGCAGAACATAACAGAGAAGGCCCTTACTGCTCATATAAGAAAATTAATGTGAATTGTCTACATTTTTGTGAGGGCTTAACAGAAAAAGGAGAAATTAAAAGAAAAAATAAAATAGAGATGTTGAATAAGGGTAAAATAAAATGCAATTTACTCCATGTTGTGTGCAGAGCAATTTCCTCCAACACATCTTCAACGCAAATGAGGCACAGCAGGAACCAAGGCCAATGGAGGAAGCAGTGCTTTTTACAGAGCATTTACCAGTAGAACTTATCTTTTATAAATGATAAATAAGAATACGAGTGACTAAATCCTAATAGTTTCAGCTCAAATTTGGATTCTGCTATTCTAAAAGTACCATGTAAACATACAGGAAATCAAACCTGCCCTCAAATATTTGCAGTCTAAAGACAATAAGCTAGACAAGGAAGGAAATGTTTATCTCATACAGATAACAAGCATTAGTTACATGGTAGCCTGCATCACTGAAGGGAGAAAGCCAGGCAAGTCAATTTACTTAAGGGTAGGAGGTTAATAAAGAAGGACCTTATGGAAAAAGGGGAAAAGGGCTGCATAGGAGATGACTTGTTGGACTTGATTTCCTGGTTCAGAAATCACCCTGAGCCAAGCAGGCATAGAGGTCTGTCTTGTGCAGTCTACTGGCTGCAACCATGTACCCCTGTGCAACATAGGACTCTGCAGAGGAACCTCCTGAAAAGTGCAGCACTGCTCCCTTCCCAACCATGCACAGCCAGTGCTCCTCAGCACCCACACACTGCACAGGCCTGACCTCCCAGAGCTTGCATCACTTAGTAGAATATCTATCTCACCACTGTCTCCGAGTGAAGGAGACACAGGCTGCCAAAGCACTGCTCTGTGAAACATTTGCTCCCTTTACTGTTCTTTGCATTTTCTGGTGAAATTTCTCAGGAGCCAAGAAATCCCAAGTGGCATCTTAGGGCTATCAGGATGAGTATACCCCATAATACAAGGCAGTATCCATGGAGACCCTTCTGGCTTTCTCCCTGTCTGCACAGCTATTCTCTTTCTTCATGAAAACAAGGACTTCAAGAGAGAGAAGGGGAAATGGTGCACAAACAAGCCTATCCCAACATTCAGTCATTTGGGGGCCACACTGCAGGTCCAAGTCCCACAGTTTATCTGAGAAAGCAGTGTCCCAGCAATGCACAATGCACTCTTTTTGGGCTTTCAGAACTCTGCCAGTGCTCCAAGCTTAAAAAAAAGTTTGAATTCTTCAATCATTTTTCTTCCAGCGCATGGAAAAATGCTCCTTTTCTAAATGCTTATTAAATTTCTCTGAGCTCATATATGAAGTGGATAATTCTGGATTTCTGCCTTCTGTCGGAACAATAAGCAAATGGGTATCTGCTGTTAACTCCCCTATTGATTTTATGATTCACAGTGTAATCAATTTGCCTGTCTCTCCCCAGACTTCTGCCTCAGGGCAAGGAGAGCTATACTAATGGTATGGGACAGCGGGGCTGTCTCTGCTTGGTGCTGTTACAAATACTGCTGATCTGTGAACATACACCCTCAATTTTTTTTATTTTTATTTTGCCTCCTTCCTCTCTAATGACACATTCACCTGAGGAAGTCAGCAAGTAGGTAAGTCCCAGATTCCCATAACAATTAATATCCTCCCCATGTCTGCATCCAGCAAACTAACAGAGCCCACTCACAACTTACCAAGATTGTCAATTTGCATCCCTTACCACCATCACTTAGGCTTTATCTGTTTCTCTTCAGTCATATCAGCACTGTGTCTCTGTTGATGTTCCTATCAACCTTTGTGGTTCATATCAGCTTGTGACTCACTGGCTCTCTGCTAATGCAACTATGTGGTTTAGGAGGGACTTGCTTTGGCTGAAGCAGTATCCACCTTTTCTTTCTTCTTGAAGCTCACTATCCTCCAGTCCAATCAATACCCTTTGCATTCCACTAGCAAATAATATAACCTGTGGGTGTTTTTACATCCTTCTTTCAAATGCTGCATTGTCTTGGCTAACAATGTTCGCCAAAGTCTCTACATCAACACATTTTGAGTTCTGGCATGCCTTTCTGCATTTCTTGTAGTTTTTAGATTTAATTTTCTAGTACCTCCACAGTAGTGGACAGTTGTTCAACCTTCTTAAATTTCCTAAACCAGCCTGGGGGTTTCCCTCTGCCTTGCAAATTGTAATTGACCCATGTAACTGGTCAGTTTTATGTTGCCTAGTAATAATGCTCTCTGATGGCTTTGTCTTAGGTCCCACTCAGTGCATGGCAAGTCACCAGGGACCACGTTAACTCCCTCGATGGAAAAAGCTGGTGTCTCTGCTTGCATTTTCAATTTGTATTCACATACTAAAAACAGAACAAGAAAATGCACTCTTCACCTCTTATCTTTACTTGGTCACAATTCAAAACTCTGAGACATATCAATTGATTCAGAATGGGAGGAAAGAAAAAGTCTTATGACTGTCTTCATCTTTTGCTGGTACCCACTGCCTGCATAAAAGGCTTTTTCAGTTGGCCTCTGCTTTTCCAGAGCAACGTCAGCTGTGGTGCCATTTTTAGCGGTGACATTTTCCCCACTCAGAATATTTTCTTAGTCCATTATACCCCGCGTACCATCTGCCGTACAATAGTCACACAGTGCCAAGAAGCCTGGTCACACTTTGCTTTATTCAGTGGACGAGCCCTAATTGCTTAGCCTGGCACAATATGAGCCTCCACATAGCACAGCATCCCATTCCAACAGCTCGTGCCACGGTTTCTCCAGGGTACAACAATCCAGCAGAGCCTCAGAGGCAGCTGTGACCACCGATTAATTCCAACACAGAGCAGTCGTGCTTCCCTTCACCTGCTGTGAGGACAGGAGGGAGCAGCCACACTGCAGGCCTGCAGATGCCCTTTGTTCCCAGTTTCACGCTGAGAACATGGCAGAAAGGAAGAGGCTGTGGGACTGGGAGCCCAGGAAAGCACTGCACATCCTGGATGCAAATTGTCCCAGTGATTCTACTGCCCTGCCTGTTGCTAAGGAGAGCTGGATGGGTGGGGAGTAGGAAGGCTGGGGTTATAGTGTTGTCTCTTGCTTTGTATTGGATGCAGCCTCAGTAATGTGAGCCAGGATCATCTAACCTGTTGAACAAAGGGTAGATGCCAGTTTTAGTATCTCCCTTGCAGGCTGTTGGCTCTGAGCACCTTGGTGCCAGCACTGTAGGATGCAAATATCCAGTCTCATCCTCCTCCTCTGTGAGCTGGCCATGGCTCCTCAAATCTACAGGCAGTGACACAGACGAACCTGCCAAGAGAAACACCACAGGGTAACCCTCAACACCTCTGCTCCCCCTCTGTTTCAGTGTCTAGTGAAAAAAGATGCCAAGGCTGAACACAATCCTGAAATAACTAGGGAAACCTCACAGTCCCACAGCTGTGACACCCCATCAGCCTGTGTTAACCAAGGGGGGAAGACTTCTTGTCCTGCCCAAATACACCAGGACACTCTGAGCTGCTGCTCTCTCCAGGCCTGCTGCTCTCTCAGCCTGTACAGACAAATGAATGTTTGATATGACAATGATACATTTTCTTTTTGATCACTGGGTATTTAGAGAGGAAGCAGCAGGCCAGATGCATGGTGGAAATCAGGACAAGTTTGCTGGAAAGGGAAGGAAGAATAACATAATGTACCAGGAGTCCAATAGCACAGTATTAATACTTGTTAACCCCTACTGTAGTTCCCAATCAAAGTAATCTTTCCTTGAAATGTCTCAAGGCCCAAATCTGTGGTATGGTGTGCTCCCTTCATGAAAGTCAGTAGAAACTAATGGCACAACTCAGTATTTTCTTAGATCAAATCCTTGATAACAAGCAAGATGGCTTTGAGCAAGAAAGCCCACCAGATGCATTAGTAGATAGGCATAGTGCTTGCAGAGAGGCCAGGAAAGAACTGTGCCTGAAGAGGCTGCCTGTGGGAAGAATGTCCCTTGTGACACTTCTCCTGGGCTAAACATACCTGCTAGTGCTACTCACCACTGTCTTGGGAAGAGGAAAAAGCAGCTCTCAGTCTGTTCTGCTTCTGCCTATCATCCAGTTGATGGGAAGGAGCCATTTGGATACAGCCTCTGCACTTTGTTTGGTGATAGGTTTCATTCATAGAAGCTTTTTCATGAAGTCACTTATTTTGGGCTTGGCAGCTCCCACTCACTTGTGCAAAAGGCAAGGAGAAGCCAGCTCTAAAGAGAGAGAAGAGAAGGTGTAAGAAAGGCAAGGAGAGGAGCTATGTTCTTACAAATCAGTTTCTGAACTGGCAGCTAATTAGCATTTACACTAAATCAAATATTTAATATCCAAAAGAATTACTGTTGCATAAAATGCAGTTGAGGCAATTTTACATGTAGCTTATTAGCAGCAATGGATTATACTGAACACACCATTCCTAAAGTGAGATACAAAGCCAGCAATATGCAAATGTATTTTTTTTCTGATCTTCCTCTTTCCCTTGAAATGAGGGCTTGCCAGAGACAAAATGGGGATTACTCAAGTAGGAGAAACTGTAAAATGGCAAACTAAACTGCAGCTGACTTCACACAGTAATTAATGAGAGAGATACTGCCTCTCTGGTCATGTGCATCCTATGCATCTCTGCTTGAATGGCTCGTCTATAAAACAAAAGAAGTGGGAAAAAATGGGAGCAGTTAATATGAACAGAGATTTGTCTAATATTTTTGTGGAATTACAGAAATATTGTATTAAGGCACTGCGTTTTGAAATTTGTATAAAGCACCACAGTTTCTAATGTATCAATATAGTGGGACACAAATGAAACAGAAACAAGCAGCAAGTTTTCAATGCAACATATTATTGCCTCATGGGTAGAGACAATTAGAATCCCAGCTGCCATTAACAGTAATAGTATTTCACCTTACTCTCCCTCACATTGTGCTAAGAACACTCCCTCTATATAACAAGTATCTCTGAGATGCAACTGTATTTTCTTTAAAAGAGGAAAGTTTTTTCTTTCTTTGATATCCGAGTGGTATTTAAATAGTGGTATTTAAAAAGAGGACTTGACAGCATGTAAGAAAACAGTCTTAGTTGCCTGGTCTATAGTTAGTCGTTACCTGTTCTTCCTACCACACTGTTAAAGATTTAGACAATTCAGTGCTGGGACTAACGGGAAGGTAGCACTGGTTAGTGGCTAGTGCCACCTTGTGAACAAAATCCCAAACACCCTTCCTTCACCCTTTCTACCAAACCACTTATGCAGCAAACCAGAGTAAAAAAATAAAATCCAACTTTTGCATGAGTAACTTCATGATAAGATCTCTATATTTAGGGATAAAACATGAGACTAGGCTTCCAACCTGGCCAGACAAGAGCTTGACAAAATAGAGACAGTCTAGAAAGAAAATAGTATTTTACAGTACAGGTGATGGTAAAAGAAGCTATTCTTTTTTCACTGCATTTCAAACAACATGAACACAGGGATAACCAACGCTCCAGCTTCCTGATGGACTCCACAAGAGTGGGATATGCAGTGTTGTGACCAGGAACAGAAAGGAAAGACAGGAGAGATCAGGCAAAGAGCAGCACTGACACTTCTCATAACATACTAACAATTTTTATTATAAGGGCTGTGCCTGGCACCATGCAATTGTAACTGAAACTGTGCCACTAAAACTAAAAATATTTTGTATTAGTTAAGGCATTTTGATGTATTTTTCTCCTCCTTGCCCACCTCTCCTACACCCCCACTCCATCCCATGGATTTTGAGTACCTATTTCATCAGATTTTTTGATCAGGTTTGTCTGTATCAGTGGTTCCTCTTTTCTCAACATCAAGGGTCAGCAAGGAGAGGGATCCATTAGATCTCCCATCCTAAAGTGCAAGCCCCTTTGCCATCCTAGAGGTGCAAGCAGCTCTCAAGGAAGTCAGATGAATTTTCCCCTCAACTTTGACAGAAGGAGCCTTTTACCATGCCCATTTCTAATCTGGGAAAGTACTTCCAGTTTTGTCCTTTTACCCAATCCTTTCCTTTTCAAGATTGTGGTTAACTCTTGTTAACCACAACCCTTTTCAAGGTTGTGGTTAACTCCTCATGTCCTACACTTTTAAGACTTGACGTTTATAGCAGTAGGAAAATAAGAATTAGAACTCACGCCAAATGTAGCTCCTGGTTTCTTATGAACCATTTCTTGTGGGGGACTTCAGCTTACCAGGTGTCTGCTGGAAAGACAACAGAGCAGACAGGAAGCAGTGTAGGAGGTTCATGGAGTGTGTGGAAGCTAACTTCCTGACACAGCTGGGGAGGGAGCCAGCTAGGGAAGGCACTGGACCCATTGTTTGTGCACAGAGAAGGAGGGATGGGTGATATGATGATTGGAGCCCATTTTAGGTACAGCAATCACAAAAAATGATAGAGTTTTCTATTCTCAGAGAGGAATGGGGATCAGCAGAATGACTAACTTGGATTTCCAGAGGGCAGACTTTGGCCTGTTTAGGAGACTGTGATACAGTCCCTTGGGAAGCAGTCCTGAAGGGCAAAGGAGTCCAGGGAGGTTGGACATGCTTTAAGAAGGAAATCATAAAGTTGCAGGTGCAGGCTGTCCCCACATGCCTAAAGAAACGCTGGAGTGGAAGAAGAGAAGCCTGGCTGAAAAGACAGCTTTGGCTGGATTTCAAGGGGAAAAAAAAAGGAGCTTTGGAAGAGGGGCAAGCCTCTTAGACAGACTACAAGGATATCTTGAAGTTATATAGGGAGAAAATCAGAAGGGTCAAAGTCCAAGAAGAACTTATTCTGGACACTACTGTAAAAGACAATCAAAATATTCCTATAAATACATTTGCAACAAAAGAAGAACTAAAGAGAATCTCCATTCTTTACTGGATGCAGGAGGAAACATAGTGACAAAGGATAAGGAAAGGGCTGACATACTCAATGCTGCCTTTGCTTCAGCCTTTAACATTAAGTTGGTCTCCAAGTACCCACTAAAGTGGAAGACAGGGTCGGGGAGCAGAATGAAGATCCCATAATCCATGGGCAAATTGTCAGTGACCCACTACACCTGTGGAGCCAGCAGGACTAGGCAAGTGATCATTCCCCTGTATTTGGCACTGGTAAGGCCACATCTTAAAACCTGTGTTTGGTTTTGGGCCCCTGAGAAAGACACTGAAATGCTGGAGCATGTCCAAAGAGGAGCAGCAAAGCTGCTGAAGGGTCTGGAGCACACGTTTTATGAGGAGCAGCTGGGGGAGCTGGTGGTATTTAGCTTGGAATAAAGAAGGTTCAGAGAACACCTTACCACACTCTACCACTGCCTCAACGGAGGGTGTAGCCAGATGGGGATCAGTCCATTCTCCCAAGAAAACGTGATAGTACAAGAGGAATTGGCCTCACGTTGCACCAGGGGATGCTTGGATATGAGGAAAAAACATCTGCACCAAAAGAGTTGTCGAGCACTGTAACTGGCTGCTCAGGGAAGCAGTGGACTCACCATGCCTAGTAATATTTTGGAGACTTGTCGATATGGCACCCAAGGACATGGTTTAGTGGTGGACTCGGCAGTGCTGGATTAACATTTGGACTGAATGACCTTAAGAGGTTTTTTTCAACCTAAACAATTTTATGATTCTTCAGTTTTTCCCTACAAGGCAGAAAGTGAGAGTAAAGGCTTGAAGTCACCCAGGAAACCAACAGCAGGGCTGGTACTCATCATTCAAATTGCAGTGACAAGTCATTCAGGAACCAGGTTTTCTGTCATTAGAGCCAGTATCTCTCATTAATAAAGGATCTGCTCTGCATCAAGATGGCTTGCTAGTTAGATACTGAACCAAGATACAGGAGATCATTTCTTCAGTCCCATTTTCACATTAGCTTAAATTTGAAGTAGGGAAAATATTAATCTCTGTGTCTTACCACAAGAGGGATGTCCTTTTTTCCTCTTCTTACCCATCTTGCATAACTGAATGGTTCCAATTTTTAGGACAGGGATTGTCTCTTACTCTCTGAGTCCACAGCACCTAGAAAAATGCTGTCCCATTCAAGGGCTCCCAGACATCACCACAACAAGCATGTAGTGAACATTTGTAAAGGGGTTTGTTCAATAGAATCCTTGTTGGAAGATGGTATGTGTTAAACTTGGCATTTGGACTCCATTCACCCTGGTTTCTGAGACTCTCCTGTTGTATAGAAATTCCCATAATTTCTATTTCTTTCCACGTCCTGTAATATTTAAGACATGCACCATAAAAATAAATAGCAATATAAAATTACCTAAAGTAAGGATATATGAGATAAAAGGCTCCAGGAATTGTCAAATCAAGCCACAAAAGAAAATTTCTCATACTTTGCTTATATTTATGCCTCATACTTTGCTCATATTTATGAATGCAATCAGCAGTAACATATTAACAACTCTCTACAAGGCTACATGAAACAAAAACCCTATCATCACAGTAACAGAGAGTTGCACTACTGCTACCTATGCTACAAAACCATTTGAGTGTTACTGGAGCAAAGTTTGGCATTGCACATCTTCAGCTTTGTTTGGTATTTAAGTATGAATAATGCTACTGTTGCAGCTACAGTTTTAGTTGCCAGGCACATCCAAGCTCCTCTCTTGAAATTTTTGAAAGATGCTCTTTTTTTTTTTTTTTTTTTTCTTTTTTTTTCTTTTTTTTTCTTTTTTTGGATAAAGACAAGGATAGTCATTTTTGGATTTTTTTTACAGTACTACAAAATACTGCCTGATACGGAATTTCCTGCCAAACAATAGGTTGGCCTGCCACATGAACAAACTATGTTGCTGCTAGTATTAAAAAAACAGTCTTGCTCCTTCATCAGTCATTCACAGGTAACCTTTTTTTTTTTAAGTAGTAGTACTTAGTATTCAGAAGTACTAATACATCTATCTAATTTATCTTAAGATCTGTTCCAACTGCAAAATCATTTTATCTCACTGATCTACTATTGGTGATTGAATCAGGCAAACATTTCCCATAAAGAAGTCTGTGAAAATGAAGTACAAACTGTGCATTATGGAATTGAGGTTAAAGCTCTCCGTTGCTAAGCTTACCCCCTCTTCAGTGGGCTTTTGAGAACACCACTGGCCTACTTTAGGAGATGCACATGGTTAATGCTGTAGGGTTTGTTTGTGGTATTTTCTTTTCCTGTAAGGTTTCTGGGTTTTGGAACTTGGAAAGTAGCTTGGAAAGGAACTCTTAAGCCTAAGGGCAGGTTAGTATTTTGTATAGAGGAAAATCTGTAAGAGGAAGATTTTTCACTATTTCTACTAGCTCTATATTAGCTTGAACGTTTCAGTTTACTTTGAGGTGGGTTCTTGTCTCTTCTGAGTTTTATTTCTAACAGGTTTTCTTAAATATTTCACATGATATATTTTTCAAGCATGCAAGTTAAGCCCCTGTCTTCGGCAAAGACCTTCAAAAGCAATCAAATTTTCCAAGGATGAGACCTAGAATTTGCTGGAAGAGAGGCTCAATAGTCACAAACAGACTCATTTAAGTAGAAATACACAAAATCACTGTTCATTGGGAAGAATCATGTAGTTTTGTGCCCTTATCTTCCCCGATTTCACAGCACCCTGCTGCAAACACAATGAAGGGTGCACATCAGCTGAGGAAGTGGGAATGGAAAGGGTTCTCTAATGGAACATCTTACCTGGCTAATAGCTTGCTATCTTTGCAAGCAATGCCTGTGTGTGCCTCCCCACAGTGCAGGCACACCATCTGCCTTTGCTCTAATAAATGAACTCACATTACAAACACAGAGCACAAGCATACTCATATCCTGAGCCTACTGCACCCAAGGGTCAGATGTTTTTGCAGTATGCATAACTAGCAAATGTTTGCTCCCAAATGTTTGAAATGGGTCACAATCTTTCCTAATAACAATCATAACCAGGGAAAAATTCATCACAGCTATATTATGGTAAAGTAAAACTCCTTAAAAAATACTTATCTATTTTCACTAATTGTATCTCAGCAATATCTTTCCAATATAAAATTCTGCTTCCCACAGAGTCTTGCATGTATTACTACTATCACACACAATCAGATGCCACCTTCCTGCCTCCCTGAAACATCAGTCTAATTTTGGAACCTGCAGGCTTCCATTTCCAAAATTTCACTTTTTAGATGAACAGCTTATTTAATTATTTGTAAACCCTGGTCTGTGAAACTTGGGATTTTTTTTTTCCCCAGAAACTTAAACATAATCTTGCCATTTTTCCTTCACACAGTGATGCTCAACACTAATATCCTCCCCACATATATATTTATATTTTTTTTTCAACTAACTCTTCCATAAAGCACTTCCTAATTTGTATCTCAATATATTCAGATGTATGAACTGTTCAACAGATAAAGCAAAAAAAAATTACAGCAGGTGAGCATATAAATGACCTTTTTGGATTTCATATACCAGTTTTCTCCTAGGACATCAAGGCTGTATGTTTTACAGTTGACTGCTGATGCTTACAGCTGCTGGAGTTTCAGGTCCCAATTTTATAGCACTTGGTTTCATGGAAGTGATGCACAATCAACCATGGCTCTAATATTATATTAATTACTTAGATACCCTGCCTTTGGAACCCGAGGAGCTCTCAGGTACCTGAAAGATGCACCTGAAATAGCTTTTCAGCTATCAAATGAACCACATAAAACCTGCTGTTTTATCATCACCTTCAAGTTCAAATGCTTTTTTTCTCAGTAGTGTATATTTCTAAGGAAAGAAAGCTCACCCATCCATATGGTATAGACACAATACCTGTGTGGATTTCTGTCTAGTCATAGCTTGTTGTCAGACATCAGACAACATCAACCAAATTTGACAGAAGCTGTCCTTTGACAGAAAGGACACACAATGTCAGATAACTCAAAGCCTTCATACTTCTACAAATATGATGAAAATAGCAGACATCAGACCTTACCCATGTCCTCACTGAAGCACTGCTCATTAACATCATTCCTTACTACATGGTGTCCAATTCCAGGAGGAGACATCAGAGAATCGCACACTGAACAGTGGCATTTAGGATTCCCTGACTTCAAGAAAAGCCTTAAACCAAGTTCGTACTTTATTAAACATCAGAGAATGTAAGCACAGGGCACCAAATCATAAAAAAAAAAAAAAAGTTTCCTCAGTCCCATTACTTCAACAATTATTTGCTTCTATTCTAAATATTGCTCAGAACAGTGTTGGCATAAAGGAACTTACTACTTATGCTTGCCAAATAGAGCAGCTAGTTCATCTTAAGGGGAAGAAAAAGCAGGTCTCCTTCTACAGACAATTGAGTCATCTCAGCAGACTCCATTGATTGCAGACAAATCAAAGACCATTCAGGACATTTATTACAATCACGGCATAGTAGCTTGCTTGTGCAAGGTGAGCATGATTCAGTGCATATATGCTTTTTTCAAGTCATTTTAACACCATTATCCCTGATTACTACCCAATAGGATATCTCCCCAAGGACAGTTCTACACAGAATGGTTTGGGTTGGAAAGGACCCTAAAGATCATCTAATTCCAATCCCTCTGCCATGGTTGTTCAGAGCCCCATCCAGCCTGGTCTTGAACACTGCCAGGGATGGAGCATCCTCAGCTTCTCTGAGCAACCTGTTCTGGTGCTTCACCACCCTCATGGTAAAGAATTTCTTCCATATATCTAACCTAAATTGCCCCTCTCTCAGTCTGAACCAGTAACTCCTTGCCTATCACTGCAGTTTGTTCAAGTCAGGATACAAGGTACAGGTATCCTTGGCATGTGCTGCTGGTGAGTTTACTTGAGCTTGGGAAGGCTGAAGAGTTGGGGGGAGTGGAGCCACTTTACTCAGCACTACAACAACCACATGCACCCCATCAGTTACTGTCTCACGTGATGAGCAAGGATTTCTTAAAGCTGACTCGACTTCCTCAAACTTTACCACAGTTAGAAAAAAAATGCCATGATTTAAAGTCCACAGAAGCAGAGTCATAGAAACCAAATTAACCTTTCTGACCATTCATCTCAAAATAACATCTCCTTTATATGAACTAAAGATCCTTCTGGCAGGGGCATTAATGCACGCTACTTTATTTTGCAGGTTTGACTGGAAATGAGACTGAATGAGATACAATAAAAAAGTTAGAAATACTGTTCTCTATTTAACATGCTGCTACATGAAAAAGTGTACACAGAAATACTGAAGAAATACACACAACAACATGTATTATTGTTTTGGCAATAGTTAGTTCAGTGCAAAAAGGAACTTAGTGGCTGTCTATTGGGCTGACTCAGGTGTTCTGATTAATATTTTTGATTCTTGCCTATATCTCATTTCCTTTTGGGGACGAACACTTCATTGCACTCACCTTTGCATATGATGACAAGCACACAGCACCATGATAAGGCATTCCTTCAGTCTCATTTATGTGCTGTATACTCCAAAAGGACCATGCCTCCAGTCCTGAAAGGCACTTGGAGTTACAGGCTGCAAACACCACTAAATATCAACAGAGCTCAGACTACATGTAGTCACTGCAAAACTGCTGTGCTAGAGATGAACATGTGCTGACGAAAGCCAGCAAATAATGATAGCTCAGATTAGAACAGTGCTGTCATTGTTATATCCCTTTTTAGCATAGCTTTTCATTTACTGTAAGTGTTACTAGATATTTATTACTAGCATGGCAGAAAGAGCTAATGGGTTGCACAGCAGGGGCCAGCAATGCATAAATCTCTGGGATAATACTCTCCATAAAAAAAGGAGATGACATGTAATAACCCTCCTCAAAGAGTCATTAGGAGAATTGTGAGTGATTTAAGCATTTTTTCCTCTGAGGACAAAGATTTGTGATCTGTTGCAAATTTATTTCTAACCATATCAACTGAATATGACCTTTGGCAGCTCCGATTTGTTAAAAAAATTTTACTGGTTAACTTTGTAACATTAAGCTTCAGGCTGAAAAATTATTACTTCTTTGGTTTCATGCACATACACCCAAGTGTTAAGAGCCTGGGGGAAAAAAATCATTATTATATCTTGTGTCATAAAAAGAGGGAAAAAGTCACCTCTGGTCCACATCAGATGTGTATGACTGGGTCATCTAACAACACACAAGTCCAGTGGAATGACAGCTTGAGTCAAGCAATCACATACTCATATATACTGCCAGAGATTAAATCCCTACTCAGAACAGGGCCACCCTCAAAGTCACAGGATGCTCAAGGCCTTGGCCAGTCTTATTCCAAGTATTCCCAAGAATGAAGGCTCCACAACTTCTCTGGGCCCTGCCCCAGTATTTGATCTCCCCTCAGTATTTCACTGGAATTTCCCTTGTTGCAAACTGTGTACATTACACAGGATCAGCACAGGCCATTGCACAACTCACCGGATGCTTCTGGGCTTCCTCTGCTGCCGTGCAGCTGTTCAAAATGCAGGTTAAAGACCCAGGCATGATTTTGAAACTACATCATCCAAGAACACAGAAAAGGTTAGTGCAAAGTGCCACAGTGCAAAGAGTTGCAAGGAAAGGAGGAAGCTCCTTGAAGCAGTTACATCTGCAGCAGCAACAGTACTGTGGCTTTTAGTGGCATGAAGAGCAAAGACCAACACAACTTTCCTGAGAGTGATGAAAAGGAATTCAGACCTCTGCCCAGGAAAGAAGCAGCTGACTACACTTCATATCAGAGAAAGTACTCCCAACTTGCCGATTTCAGTTTCAAACAGGAAACTGACTTGCAAAACTTCAAATATTTCTGCACATTAAATGAAGAACATCATAAATTAATTAGGGATAAATACAACCTGATCCACTAACATGCTTCTTCAAGCATGAAATCAGATAAATTAGGATCTTACTTAAACATTTGTTTACACATCTAAATGCTGAGCATATTAAAGATACCATTATTAAAATATGAAGGCAGTATACTTACACCATACTGCTCACTGAGTCTCTTTCATTCCTGTATCTGAGAAAGTACACTCAGAAGTCCTACACGTATTGAAAGTAAATGAAATATTCTAACTTTAACAAGCCTCAAAAATCACAAATGACAGGAAACACAGGATACTTATTTAAAATAGTTTTTAATAAAATGGAAGTTTGTTTATATGCTTCACATCCAACATTGATCCTCCAACATTGTTGCACAGTTTTTATTTTAGAAGCAGGAATACAGACGCTCAATAGGTTGCCTGCATTACTAAACAGTCTTAAAATTGAATTAGAAATAGAATTCATATTTTGTATCCTAGGATGGAAACTGACCAGAGGTACTGGATGCCGTCATTTTTGGTTCACCAGAAAGATGAGCACACAGCTTATGTGCTAGCTTCCATTTCAATCAGGCAATGCTGTTACTAATCAGCAAGAACTTGTGTCTCTCTGAAAGGCTTTTGAAATTTGCCTTGAAGAAAAACTCTTGGAACACGCAAGTCTTCTTTCCTATTCACAGTTTCTCGCTGCACATATTCATTGACCACTTCCTCATATCCCTCAGCCTTGAAAAGCTGAGATAAAAACTCTGGAGGAGAATAAAAAAAATTTTTAAAAAAAAGATGATGAAATATTATGTTTAGAGCTATTTTTAAAACATCAGACAGCATTTATGTAAGCATATGTTCTTATGTGTTACAGCGTGAAAATCACACAGGCCTTCAGATTCAAGCTGTTCTATGTGGGCAGACTGCTGAATAAAAATCAATAAAGATCTCCTTTAGAAACATCAACCTAAGCAAAACAGCTTGTAAAACTGGGGCTTAAGCTAGTTACTCAGTTGAATTTCCAAAAATTGCCACATCTCTTACTTTTATTAAGCCTTGTCATTCTCATTGTGACTGACACCAGTGCACTTTCCTTCACTAGCTGAATACATCACTTACCATAAATATTTCAAAGGTAATCCAGATGTGCAGATGCACCTCTGCTCAGGGAAGAATAACACCCAATGTTACATGCAATTGCTCAACAGAAAAACTGACAAAATGGCAGAGAGGATATGGTGGTACCAGGACTCTACTAAGTTGAACTGAAAATATTTTCCATAAAGAAAAAAATTTTACTCAAAGCATATCTCCCTTAAGGAAGGCAGAAGCATCTCACAAACAGGGTGGCCTGTGCAGCAAGAAGGTCTGCTCACTCTATTGATTTGTCATGTTAATTAAAAATCATCATTTTTCCTTTCCTGCACCTCAATTCACTTACTCAGGCAGCAATTTCACAGTACATTCACAAGTTTCTGCTCTAAACTTGTGTTATTTGATAGAAAACAAAGATATTGCATTTTTCACTGCTCAGGGGAATTAGCTTGATGAAACAGCCACCATGTGGGTACAGGAAGCACCACAAGAGATGGTGTATTGAGGAAGAGGAGACCACCCACTTTGGTGGCACTTCAGGATTGTATCAACCCAAGCCCATGGCTGTAAACATCCTGTGTTCATGGAAAATGGGGGACCCACACCAATGAAACATAAATAAACAGCATTCAATCGTGGACCTATTGAAATCTTATTGTAAGGAAGTTGCACATATTTCATAATACAAAACTACAACCATGCATTCCTCCACAAATTTAATATTATTTCAAACAGTAGAAGAATGGATTTATTTTTCCCCATGGAAAAAGTTCTGTGTTGTTATCTGAGGCCAGACATTTTATAAGTAAGTATCATTCAAATCACCCCATGCAGCAATTACTCAGTGTGCTTGTACCAATGTACTGCTAAAGAAAAGAAAAATAGCAAGGGTTGCAACCTCTGTGGAAATGATGGGAGTCATGTCTCCAGTAACAAAAGAATTCTCAAGCATTAAGCAATGTTTATATGAAAATCTGTGAAATGAATGAGATATAATGATTAAAAGTGGGAGTAGAAGTGGTCTGTGAGACAGTCACAGACCAGCCCAAGGAAAAACAATTGCTGACAGGAGCAATATAAAATAAATTCTCTCATTTCTCCTCCTTCCTCTTCCTCGTCCCTACCTCAATTCTTCTCCCAAGGGAAACATACATACCAGCAAGGAACTTCTCATTCAAAAACTATTCTAAAACACAATAGAAATGAGATTTAAAATTCCACAGCTAGGTCAGTCTCTTATTTGTTCCCTTTAGCATCCATTCTCTTTGTAAGAGCTAATTGTTTAAACAGAACTAAAAGTCACTCAATAAATAACAGTTCTAGAAATGCTTCAATGAAGCTGTAGCACAGCCTGCATTATCTTAGATTTCATCATTGTCCTATGAAGAATAGGGGGAGCTCAGACAAGATTAATGTTTTTATATATCAGAAGCAATTAGGTAATATGTTATGGCATAAAATATGAATAACATTTACTTAGCTCCAAATTGGTCTCTTCAGTGGCTGTATTTTGCTTTACACTAAGAACAAAGAGCCCCACAGAAATAAATTCACAGCTCTTACTACACAATGCCCTACAAGTGGTTGGGGGGAATAATGAGTTTAGCATGAGGAACTGGGAGTTAGAAGCTATAGCCAAGCTATAATCCCAATTCATTGTGAGAGTCTAAGCAAATTCCTTCATATCTCTGTGCTTCAAATTCTCCACCAGTAAACTGCAATAACTACCCTTCCTCCTAAACCATTATGAGCACTGAACAAAATCTAAATACTGCATCACATGGAAATGTTTTTTTTTGCATTGTCTTCACTAAAAAACAAAGTCTAGAAGACAGAGTGACGAGAGCTAGTCAGTGCTATCCCAGCAGGATTTGTGCACGAGCTTCTCAGTGCTGCAGTTGCAATTCTGCTTTTAGAAGTCAATAGATCTCATCCTGCTCACCAGAAATGGCCCTGCACAAAGAATGATGCCAAAAGAACTGCTCACTTGCTTCATGAAGATGATCAATTCTCTTACTGAACATAGGTCTTATCTCCTTAGATAACAAATCTGAATGAAATTCAGCAAATTCAGAAACTGCTACTCTTGGAGAATTACAGCACATACAACAAGCTTGTAAACAAGAAAGTGCTCCACAAAGTTCTGCCAGTCTAAATAACTGCTTCTTACCAGAAAGGATGGTAAATGAAATAAACCACAATTTAGCAGTTCATCCACACAAAATAAAACTTCCATGGGCATTTTGGCAGTTCCCTGGAGAAAGCTGAAACAGAAGATTCACAGAAAAGAAAACACTCTACAGTGTTGTCTTACCTTCAGTAAAAAAATACGATCTTGTCCCATCTTGTCTGACATAAAAGTTTTCCCCAAGTTTATTGCTGGATTTAAACCTGAGCATTGCATGATCATACAGGCCATAGTCTCGGAACAGGACACACTTGCCTGGTTTTAATACCTGTCACATAATACACACATGCTTTAATAAGCTAAACTGATTTAGTCATATATAGGTATATTTATTTGTGTACACACACAGACATAGGTAACTAAGACAAGGTAGACTAACATAGTCAATACAACAAGATAAATATCTACATCTACATATATAAATAGATATAATAATCGATATATAGATAGAGATGTAGATATTGATACAATTCATTCCCTGTGCAACAAAAAAGTTGTGTAAAAACTGGATTGACTCTTAAAAATGTTTCCACATGAACAAAAGACTACAAATAGTTTTAGAATACCTGTTTGGGTGCTGATCAGTTAAATCAGCAACACACTTCAGACACAGAGGAAAGAAGAAAACATACAGTCGAAAAAAAATTCCCACCAGGGCATTTTTTTTGTTGGCTTGTATCCTGTTTAGCACCTGATTTTGTTTAATGGTTAATAAAATTTAGAATATTGTGACATTTCTTTTTTCACAGGAGAAAGAGAAGTGTTGCAATATGTTGAGAAATAAATAAGAAACCACTTTAAGAAAATGCATTATGGATTTTTTTAAAATGTTTTTTGGTAAAGAAAACAAGCTATAAAGAGTTTAAAATTTATAAATACATGGTCACTGCCCGTGCTGATTTTAGATATCTAAATATCTAAATATTCCTATGAGGTATGAACTAATCCTGATTCAGGAAAACAGCTGAAGATATACAAAAAAACCCCTAATATTCCTTTTTCAAACTACTGATAATAAGCCAAATAGTATAAAAAAAACAAGACCCTTAATACACATTTATGCAAAAGTAAAAAAAAATGTTGACTGTTTTCCTCTGCAGTCAATATACGACATCTCAGGAAAATTCAGAACAATCACAATTCAGGTTGTTTAAACCACCCCTTGGATGGGCCTATCCTAGTCTATCAACTCACAAAGACAGCTTAGGGGGGTGAGTCTCTCTAGATTAATGTTGACTCCTGAACACTCCACTTTTAAATCACTACAGGTCAAATATGTTTAACAATAGCAGCAATGTCCTAACTGCAGGTCACTGGATCTCTGGATGTTAATTTTGGCCCGCTATCCTTTGGTTCACACTTTAAGAACACATACATCTCTGCAATATATGAACATTATTCATAGCACACAACCCAAGTCACAGCTTTAAAATCATAGAGCGGCCTGGGATAGAAGGGACCTGAAAGATCAACTGGTTCCAATCCCTTCTCATGGACAGGGACAACTTCCACCAAATCACATTGCTCAAAGCCCCATCTATCCTGGCCTTGAACACTTCCAGGAGTAGGCATCCACAACTTCTCTGGGCAACCTGTGCCAGCACCTCCCTAAAGAATTTCTTCCGACTATCTAATCTAAACCCACTCTGAGTTTGAATCCATTCCCCCTTTCCTTGTCACTACATGCTCTTTCTTGTAAAAATCCCTCTCCATCTTTCCTGTAGGCCCCTTTCAGGTACATGAAGGCCATATTTTATATATCTTTTTGTTACACTGATGGCATGAATTAAGCCTCAATCCAAACTATCTCACAGTACCAGGAGAAAAGAAAAAGGACACTGTAAAACATATTTTAGTCCTGCATACTCAGTGAACTAATGAAATACATCCATGGAATATAATGTGAAAAATCACCCTTGCAAGAGAGTGATTTTCTCATGAAAGAAATGGACATTCGAGCTAAAAAGAAGGAAAGTGCTTTAAAGGCTGTAAAATCAGCTGGTTTTACCTTGTAAATGTTCCTCAGGACAAGATGCATTTTGTCAGGATGAATGGCAGAAAGCACAAATATAAGTGTGACAACATCCACAGAATCTGCTGGTATATTGTCTAGAAGATCATCTTTGGTAAGATCACACTGGAACACTTTACATCTCTCAGTACTATATAAGGCATTTTTCTAGGGAAATTAAAAGAGCAAGCTTTCACTGAAAATTAACAGCATTTATTGGTACAATAAAGTAAAGATCTTGTGAAATTAATCAGTAGAAAGAGACACAAAACACAGTGGCAAGGGAATATTAACTTCCAACAGTGGCTACTGCAATGAGAAATTCTTTGCTGCTAACTACAGTAGTGAAACAACAACTAGTAGAAGAGTCTGTTCCCATGAATTTGAGAAGGAATGTGCATTAAGACAATTCATAAAACATACTATTTCTGTTTTACCCCTGCTTCTACTCTTTAAAGAATACATAAATACTATTGAAATAAATTATGTATTACAGGGCGACGAAAGTAAAGCTCTGGAGCTACAGGTAGACTGCAAACAGTTGGGGTTCCTGTCACATAATCTGCAGCTGGGCTGCTCTAGCCCACAGTTTTGCTGAAAAAAAAAAATACAAAACAACAAAACCCTGGTCTTGGCAAAAAATAAATTCAGTAAGGGCTGTGGAGGCTGTGGATGCCATTAAGTCATCCAAAATCCAGGGTACACACTCAGCCCAACCTCATCTTGGGGTGCAGCCACAGCATCTCAGGGAGCTGCTGTCCACTTCTGTTTGCCACAGGTATTTCTTCCCATTTTTCCCATGACAAATGTTGTGGTTCTTGGTTACAATGCTTTCAATTAACAGATATATAGAAATTGACCTGTGATTACAAACTTAACAAAGACTTTTAAAGCCCAAAGCCCCCACCAGCCCTGCTGCAAGGCTCAACTTTGGACTGCAGCACCCACAACTAAGTAAACACACTTACTCCTAATCAGGTTACAAATTTCTTTAACAATAATTTTCCCAGCCTTGTTTTCAAGGTTCTCCTTGGGACTCCCTCTGTCAAGGGCAAGCTTCCATGACAAACAAATTTGGCTTGTACTGCAAAGTCAGCAGAGACATAGTAGTGCTCCCAAAAACCAATATCTTCATAAAATCATTCAAGTAATATACCATAATGCTCTAATTTGACACTGAAAAGCCAAGTCTTGAGCAATGATTTGGCTTCTCACATAGGATCTCCACTGAAATGCATCAGTCTCAATTTTTTTGGCAAAGCATATTCTATCATTCTTACAAAAAGAAAGCCAAGAGAAGTCTGTTGTTACAGTCATTTGGAATTTTAGAAGCTTCTAAAAAACACTGTGGAAGAAGTTTCAAATATCACACCAACCTTCACATACTCAACAGCTCTAGGAGAGAAATCACAGGCATATGCAAAAATATTCAGATCTTCTTCTAAGAGTGGAAATAAGCAGTTCCCAACCCCGCAGCCTGCTTCCAGAATGGTCAGTTTTTGATCTGCAAACTAGGGAGGAAGCAATACAAGACAAAACATACAATCTTTGTTTTCTCATCATATGAGCAGAGGCACTGTTCAACCAGCATTTTAAAAGCTATAATCAATTTTAATTACAATTCTTCAAATAAACCAAAGTAGACAGTCACTGCATAATCTGACACTCAAACCCAGACATCCTGATTTCTGCAAAATTATAAATCATTTTAGAATGAATTTTATTAATATTTCTTCAGTCATCTACCCCTTAAGTAATCAACAGACTTGTGCCATTTCTGTCTTGTCTTTTATTCAGCTATGAGGAACAACAGATGCATCTGGCTATTCCCCTTAACTGTGTTCAGCAATTAGCCTGCAATTCTGGATGCTTTTCTGTAAGGCAGTGTACTGAAGTGCACCAGCTTGCACACAGAGAGACAAGCTGTCTATTTTGAGACTCAAAAACCAAATATCCCAGACTTCATTCTTGGCATCCAGGATGCTACTAACAGCATTCCCATCCAGTAAGGGCCAATTATAAACTGAAACTGAACTGATCCATCTGATTCTGAGAAGTTATCTTTGATTTTAAAAGAAAATACACAGAGCACTGTAAACTTTATATATGTCAGCTCTTACCCAAATGGCTTTGTCCTAGGTATTACTAACTCCCCTGCAAAGAACTGACTGGAAACAATCAATCCCATCTTTTACAGCAGAACTGCATAGATCTCACCTCACGACATGCCTTTAACTCTTGAAACTCTCTGGTTGTCCAATGTCTGTCTTTGAAGAAGTTGGTGCTGTTTCTTTTGTAAAATAGATCCCAGTTCTTCTGTGCCTCTTTCTCCAGTTTTAGTTGTTTGAACTCAGACACCAAAACCTGATCTTTTGCCAGTTTTTCTGCTTCTTCTGGGCTAAGGACTCGAGCACTGTGGCCTTTTCTTTGGAAAGCACCATCTTCAGTAGATGTTGTTACTATATTTAAGCAATTGGCTGATGCTTTTTCTTGGAACATCCTAGATTCTTTCACACAAACATGAACACCAAAGACCCAAGGATGATTTCTTTTCTTTAGTGTATGGTTCCATCACTAAACTTACGTAAAATAAGTGAGGATCTAGAAGCAGAATTAAAAATGAGAAATAATTACAGTATGCACTTACTACAACTTCAGTGATCTGTCCTACCTGATGGACTTACATGTCACCAGATTTCTCTTAATTTCAGAAAACCTTCATCTAAACTAAGAACTGTATACAACATCACACTGATGTCAAAGTTAAAGAAGATACTTCAGAGTCTCCTGGTCTTCCCTCTGCATCCTAGAAAGCTACCCAACAAGAAAAAGATGGTGCAGCTCTAACTTTATTTTCACTAAAAGAGACCTGAGAGGGAAAGCAAGGGTTTTGTTTCTCATTAACCTCACTTAGAACACTTCAGAAAAAAAAAAAGGTAACTGAAGAACAGATGACATTTAAAAGTCACATTAAAATTAATGAAACAAAGTGTATCCATGTTAGCATTTCTCCTTCCTGCTCTCAGCTCAGTGAGAAAACACTGCTGAAAACAACAGCATTTAAAACACCACATCACCTAAAGAGAACAAAACAAGTACTGTGGCCGAAATAGCCAAAGCTGTCCTGTGCCAGCATTCCTCCCACTGCCTCCTCCTGAGGATTCACACGGGTTTTAACAATCATAGGTGGTTTTATTTTCAGAAGTTAAAAGAGCTTCGCATAGGCTGGGAAGAGACTCAAGTATTTTCTGTGATGTGAAACTGGTTCTGACATCTGCCTTGTCATAAACGTGCAGATCCTGGATAATAGAACATGCAAATTAAATCCTGCATGGCCCAGTAACTCCCAGGGTAGCAAACACACACCACTCGTGTACATCAGTGCCCAGAGCCAGGCATTGGTGCCAATTTACCAAAAAGGAGATGAGAAAAACACAACAGTATACACCCTAAAACAAACAAACAAACAAGCGTAGTACTTCACTTATGTATTTTATCTTATGATAAAATACATTCTTTGCTACCTATCATGGATTGTATGTACATGTTATGTATTCCATATATGATGCTATCATGATATATACGTGTCATGATACAAACACAAACATAAAATAAGGAAGCGTGCAAACGAAGGAAAGAACAGTCAGAATTTCATCCAGTGTCCCAGGGACACCACCCCCTTTTCCTCCAAAAACAGCAGGAGATATTACAGAGAAGAGATTCCTTTGAAAGGATGTGTCTTCGAGAAGAGCAGATCCTCAAAACAAACAAACAAAAACTTAATCAGCAACATTTCTGCCATACTTCTACGCACGCCTATACTGCAGGCACTCTCCATTATTTCATCATAGAACGCGCGAGGGAAACAAACAAACGCAAGCCAGTCCCGTCAGTGACGCGCCCGCTGCGGTGGGAAGGCAGCGCGATGATAAACTCAGTTGCAACAGCCCATGCTTAGGCTAAAGAGCCTTTTAAATGTGTTTCATCCAGAGCTAAGACCAGAAACATGTAACACCTCCGTGTGATCCCTCGGTCCCCCCACACGGAACCGGCGTCCCTCTATAGCAGCTCCTGCCCCAGCATAGCCAGGGCTTGGATACCCCGGCAGGGAAGGGAAGGAAAGAAAAGCCCCTCCTGCCCTGCCCTACTCTGCCCTGCCGAGGGCGGGGAGCGCCGGGCTCCCACCTCCCCGGGGACCCTCCCCGGGGCAGCAGCCCCAGCCCGGCCCCGGGTCCCCGCCTCGCCCCGCCGTACCCGCCGCCAGCCCCGGAGAGGGCTCCCGGAAGGGAAAGTCAAGAATTTCCGGGAGGACGCCGGGCGGCAGCGCACGGAGGAGAGGGAAGCGACCGGCCGGGCCGGGAGCGGGGCCATGAACGGCTCGGCGAACTCGTTGCTGGACAAGGAGGAGCACCCGCTGCAGCTGGGCGAGAGCTTCGAGCGGCGGCCCAAGGCCTCCTTCCACACCATCCGCTGTGAGCGCCTCCCCCGCGGCCGCCCCTTCCTCCCCGCTCGCCTCCCGTCCCCCGGCTGCGCTGCTCCTTCTGCCGCGCCCACCCTCTGCCCTGCTCGCCCCCTTCGCTCCGCCATCGCGGGGCTTCGTCCCCGCTCAGCGCTTTTCTTACCGCTTCCTTCCTGCCCCCTCATCACCCGTCTCCCCCTATCCCCTTCAGCGCCCTTCTGCCCCCCTTTCCCTGCTGCCCCTCCAGCACCCGTCTCCCCCCTTTCCCACTCCCTCGGCGCCCGTCTTTCCTCTCCACGAGTGTTTTCCCCACAGAGGGGTCCAGTCCGGGAAGAAGGGGGAGGTGGATGCTGGCAGGGAGGAGGTTTGAGCGAGGCAGGCCAAGGCGAAGGAGCAGCTTTAGAAAGTTTGTCATTAATCGCTTGCCAGCATAAAGAGTTCCCCCCATAAGGGGGTGGCTTTGCCATTTTGTTTTGTTCCCTTTGTGGCAGTTAATTGCAGGACTGGAGAGGCAGCGGATGCACCCGGAGTTTGGTTGTTAACTGGGTATTTTCCTGATGAAGCAATGTGTAGCCCAGCAGACCTGTCCCTGGCTGTCCCGACTCCAGGCAGCTGTCATAAATCGCTGTCCCAGGAAAGCAAGCAGAAAGGATTCAGACACGTACAGTAATGGCTAATAAGTGCAAGATAAATCCTGAGGTAGATGGTTTTGAAGAGGAGCTCACTGTCTTCCCGTACTTGAATTCTGTGAGCAAGAAATCTGAGCAAAACAAGTCCAGGTTTATTTTACTAAAATGACTGGTAAACCATGAAGTGTAAATGTAAAGGATACCAAACTTATAATTCAGTAGTTTTCTGTGAAAATGGGAATTTATACAGACAACAGTAGGATGTTTTGGTTTATGATGCACAAATATAGGCCTGGTCTCATTGGCCATATTCATACCACAAATAGTAGTTTCAGTGATACTGGTCACCCAAGTGCCTGATCCTGTGAGAATTAAACCCAAGCCATATCCAGGTGGAAATATACTGGATTTCTAGAATGGGAAGTGCTTCAATAACCAATTTCCTAAGGGATTGCAAAGCCAAAGCTCTTCAGGCTACAACTGGAAGACTGCAGTTTTATTTCAGAAGATCTTTCTGAATGCTCTGTTTTCCATCTGTGACTTTCAAATGAGATTTCTTCATTGTCTTGTTCTGGTTTTTTTCCCTAACTGTTGTTCTGGAATGATTTATCTGGGATCCAAACATTATATTATTTCCATAATCCTCTTCACACAAACTACAATGAGAGGATTTTGTAGGCTACATTTGTTTTGACCTTCTTAAAATACTTCATTCCTTTACGTAATGTTTTTGAAATACTGAGAAACTAGATTATCCTTGGAAAACACATCTTAAAAACATTTGATTTTTGGAAAAGAGCTGTGGGTATATTTGGAGGGAAGTATGTGCTCTCGATCTACATGAGGATTAGCCAAGCATGTGCTAACAAAATGAAAACAATTAGTTGAGTGTTTGTTTAGAGTAACTCTATATTGCTATACCTAAGAAAGAAATCTGATACTCCTTTTAAGTTAGTCACTGTGCTGTTGAAACTCTTGATCCCGTTTTGGCAAAGACACTAGCTCTTGTACAGCTGGTTTGTTTTATTTAGCAAGCTTGCACATAAAGTAGGTGGGAAACAATAGCTAGAAACAGATTGTTCAGATGAAATTGAAGGCTATGATTTGATCTGGCAGTTAAGGCATGAGGATTAAGTCAAGTGTGTCTGATTCTGCTTGTTGTGCTGTCAAAGTAAAACTCAATTAAATATTAACATCCTCTTAATGAGAATTTATTACAAGCCAGGGTTTGGGGTTTTTTTCCTGCAAATGTGTTTTTCATAGTGGAATTATATTTTAAGTTTGTTCTGAGATATTAATTTCATAACTAATGCAGTAATTAAAAGCCTTGATTGTGAATATAATTGCACCTCTTCAGATGCAGGGATGCTAGAATTGAATGCAGGCTCCGTTTGAAAACAAACACAAAGCAAAATAGCCTATATCTGTGTGATTTTATTTCACTTTGTCTAAATCCTCTCTCAAGGTATTAAAAATTCTGATAGGTTTTTTTCTGGGTTTTTTTATGGCTCACCAGCACAATAGACTAATGAGGGGAAAATACTTTTAACTTAAAATGTTTTCGGTTCAAATGAATACATTAAACAGAAGTGCCTTGGTTGGGAGACAAAGCATTGTGTATAACAGAGCAAAAATACCTAAAACAAGTGTTAGTTTAAAGCCAGTACAGTGCCCCCCCTTGCTGATGCTTTCTGTCCACAGTGGCTTTGGAGCAGCATGGAGACTGCTGAAGTAAGATCAGCACCTCTTTCTTTCCTCATCAGTGAGGAGATCTCCACCCGTGGGGAGCTTTTAGCACTATTGTGGAAGCGAGATGGCTGTTAAAGAGCCTGAAATATCAGTAAGACTCAATGAGTGGGTGTCATTAAATTAGTGTTTGTCACAGAGAGAGTCCTCAGGTTTGGAATTGGCAAGAGCTAAGCAGAGTCCAGGGTTTTGGAAGTTGTTACTTTCTTGCGTTTGATTGGTACAGTGTTACACTTGCCTGTAAAGCCAAGTGCCCCTCAGTGCCTGGGGTTTGGAGAAGTCTGCTTTTGGTGTTCAAACACAAGATGTAGAACCTTATTTCCACTTTAAAAAGGAAGTTCAGAATATGGTACCACCACATGGCTGGGTTGTTACGTATAGACACAATGTATTGGCATGTTATTCCACCCCTGCTGTAAACACTAATGTGTGTTTTAGCATTCCCCATAATCACCGTAAATGTGTGGTGGCTCTTTGCAGGGCACGCTGATGCTTCTGGAGGCTCTAACAAATGCAATCACAATTGTTTTCCTCTTTAGATGATTTTAAACCAGCATCGATCGATACGTCTTGTGAGGGGGACCTCCAAGTGGGTAAAGGAGATGATGTCACCATCACTTTGCCACATATTCCAGTAAGTCTGTTATTTATGTGCCCCTGTTTACTCTCCAACAAATTTGCAGTGTTGTTACAGTCTAATGTAAATGCTGTTTTCACTTTCTTCGTTAACACTGTGGGTTCAATATTTAAGCAGCCGGTCTTGTAGTTTGTTACCTTAGGAAAGGACTGCACAAGTTGGATCTTTGTAAAGGGCTGTATCTGTAAGGTTGCCAAATTGTTCTTTACTTTTGATTCCTTTCTTCCTACTCTTCCTTGAAAGCCAAGGAGACTTTTACAGTTAGCTGAAGCTGTACACAATCCATTTTTATAGTGCTATGGCTTGCTGAAGAAAGGCAATGTCAGGGCTTCAGTCAAGGTTGGGCAGACCTGCAAGCATGCTCCCACCCTTACTCAAACATGTACAGATAGGGCATAGAGGGTTCCCTGCCTTTAGCTTTGTCAGTGGAAGCAAGGGGGCAGTCCTGGTGAGTGGCCACGAAGTAGTTTCCCATCTACTTCCTTCCCTAATGATGCCATAAAGATGTACTGTGTGAGCATGATGGTCAAACAGCAATAAAACAAGTGATCAATCTGTTTATAGATGCAGCTGGTTTGTAATTGAAGATTCAATGGTTCCCTTACCAAAACAAAAGAAAGTGCTCATGTGCTGGAACTGGATTTTTTATTAGCTGAAGTTAATGCTATGTGTCAAACCAATAAACCAGAATTCACAGACATCAAGAGGTCTGGTAGCTGCAGGGGGGCACCAGTCAGTTTGGAAGCTGTGTGTCATATCCTTTTGGTATTGTTCATCCCAGCAGGCCCATGGTTTTAATTGGTAGGTGATGGTACTGTGATAATTCTCACTGAATGAAGCTGTAGCCTGCTTCATCCTGCTCCTGTTCTTTATATGGCTTTGGTCACCTTCTGTGCTAGAGAAGGTCACATACTGCTTTTTGTCTATAGAAGTGATGAGCATGGTAGTACTACTGGAGAGCAGGTAACAACCCAACTAACAGCAGCATTCATCTTGGATTAGTTGGAAACAATGTTGCTCACTCATTTTTTGTGTTGAGCAGCATCACTTGTAATATTCCTTTCCAAGTCTCTGTACTTAGGAGTTTAATTTGATTCTCTTCCCCTCAGTATGAACATATATGAGTTTATGGTGTGCTCCAAAGGCTGAGGCAGCCAAGCCACTCTGTGTATGTTGTTCCAAGGCAGTGCTGCCTGTGTTCTGGACAGAGAGCTGGAAAGCACTTGGCAAACTGGAAAAGAATGAGAGGTTTCATCCTGACAAGTTTCACTGAATTTCTTGGATGCTGCTTTGCTTCCCAGTTGTCCAACAGTTGGATAGGATTCAATTTCTGAGTTGAGGTTTTCTTTTTGGAATTGCCTAATCCCTGAGAATATCTCTGATAATTTTTTTTGTTGTAGAAATATTTTGGTGTCTCTTGCAGCTTGGATAAATTGAAGTACTATTTCTGTGTGTGAATTTAGTGACTTTAATTCTTGAAAAACAGTCTGGATTGGGGAAGGGAAAATTTCTATTTGTTAGAGTACCACAGAAGAAGATCATAGACTATCATGAGTTGGAAGGGTCCCCAAAAGGATGATCAAAGTCCAGCTCCTAACCCTGCACAGAACAATCCCAAGAATTACACCGTGTGCCTGAGAGAAATTGTCCAAGCACTTTTTGAACTCTGTCAGGCAAAAAACCCTCACTGGTGAAAACAATTCTGTCCTGTAATCAGCAAAGTCTATAAGCCACTGTTATTTAGGCACTAACATAAACCCTAAACATTTGTTTTAAGTAGAAGAGTGGGACTTAATTTGCTTAAGCACTTACATTTCTACCTATTGTTTAGCCAAAATCACAGTCCTTGCTGTGTTGGGAGGCTTCTGGGTAGCAAGCTGGTTAATCAATTTGCATTACTTTTGTGCATTATACGTTTCCTGGCTTAGTTGTCAACAGCAAGCAGGATTTGGCTTTCAGCTTTCTTTTTACTCTCTTAAATGTTGCTTTCCTCTCTTAAATGTAGGAATGATAAAAATGTAACATGCCTTTGAAGACTAGACTTTCTTGAGACATCCCTTCTGAATCGTACTTCTGAATCTCTCTTACTGTGTCTTTGTTAGGACCTCAGATTTTTCACACTGTTCAGAACCTATTTTAAATTCAAATATATTCTCTCTATTAGCAACATGGAGAATAGGAATTGCTTTCAGAGTAGTTGAAATGTGATTGTTCATTTTTGCTACTCAGAATAAAATACAGGAGAGCTCAGGTTTTTTTCATTTGCTCCCTGGTTTCAGTTGCTTTCCTACAGTATGTGCAAAGGTGAAGAAACATTTATTTTTAAAAACAACATGTGAATAAACATTTATTTTGAAAAACAAGTTTTTTATACAGTATCTATACATTACAGGGAAGCCAGAGAATATTTCATAGCTGAGAACATTACCCCTTGAGTAATAGCTTTTTGACATGTCCAGGTGTGTATCTGTGCTGTTACAGTGCCAATAAACTATGGATTCAGCTGGCTGTAACCTCAAAACCAGGTGTATGAACCAGCCTGTGCATGGATTCAGTACAGCAGAGCATTATCTCAGCATTACCAGTTAGCCAGTGTGCACCACCACATGAGTTTGTTGCCTTTATTGCTTCTCAGTCTAAGCCTTTAGACATTTAAGGCTCTATGCAGCATTGTGTGGACTTGGGGACTCTCTGGAAGGCATCAAATACCCCATTTGCCTTTGAGAAGACATTTTAATATAATTGTATGGGCATATGAATGTTAATCTGACTTTGAAGAAGGCAGCTGTTCTTACATAGTTTGTAAGGGACAGTTGCTTGTAATCCACTGTGAAAATACTGCCATATATATTTATGTAAAATATATGATGCAGTTTAAATTATTTTTCAATTGACCCCATATTTCCTTGGGCAATAGTTCTGCTACACAAATAATTAGAACTTTATTTCTTATCCCAACCCATCATTTCCAGGGCAGAAACATCAAGAAGATTTCTGATAGTTGTCAGGGACAGCTATGCAAATTTAGCTACGCTGCCATTTTGGGAATGAGAACTGTAAATAAAGGCAGCCATGGAGAAGATGTTTTGTCACTGCAGAGACACTTAAAATGATGAAAGGCATAATATTGCTATGAGGAAATGTCTGATCTACTGCACATTTTTTCTGCATTTTTCTCTTCATGAATGAATATTTTCTGTAGGAACTAAACATTAAGTGCTTAGCCTCTTTTTCAGAACAATACATAGATTCTTTTCTCTTAGTATACATAAATTTTTGGGCAGGGCAATATAACCAAACAAATATGTGCTTTTTCTTTGTACCAGGGTTCAACTCCACCAATGACTGTCTTTAAAGGAAATAAAAGGCCGTATCAGAAGGACTGTGTGCTTATTATCAATCATGACACTGGGGAATATGTGCTGGAGAAACTTAGTAGCAGCATTCAAGTCAAGAAAACAAGGTAAAGCTTGGGACGGGGTTCTTGACAGGATTAATTATTGCTGAAGTTTCTTATTAAGACTGGATTTTGAAATATAACTCTCTTATTTTGTAGTGATGTTTAATTACTAAGCCTTAGCTTTACATGGCCAATTATCATGCCTAAAAATGCAAATAGGAGTATGAATCCAAGAGTAAAGAATTTGTGAATTCTCCACTGCTGAAATGACATAATTATAGTTTGCAGTGAAACACCTGTGATGATTTGAGGCTTTAGAAGCTGGCTGAAGGATGAGAGGTATTTCAGGAATCTCTAGTTAGCCAAAAAATCCCATGAAAAATTAGACTATCAAAAGGATTATTGGACCTTCTAGGTTTGCTCCCTACACCTTCCTGTGGGAGTCATGATGTTCCAATAACATAATCTTAGGGGACAAAAACACTCATTCCCATATTGGATAAGCAATATATGAAGTGGTACAAAGCCTCCAGCTGGTGAAGGTGGGCAGAGCTGTAGAAATAATGGTTAGGGTGTTTTACCTAAAGAATTGATGAAGCCAGAAATCCTTTCTGACCCAATACTCTTACTTTGCTGCACAAATGCTACAAAGTATGCAGCTGGAACATTTTCAGTAGTCCTACTGCTCTGCAAGTACCTGAAGTGTCTGGATCTTTCAGCATCACTGAACCACAGGTTGAGTTCTAAAGAGAAAGCAGTCATTCAAATGTCTGCTGAAGAAGAAACTTAAATAACTTAGAAGTTTTGCATTAAAAAACGCTTTATTGCAGTATAGAACCCTTAGCTGCTAAAACTACTAGAAATGTGGGTTGCAGCTCATCAGTAGTTGGCTGGATGTTTGCCAAGAACACCCTGAGTTCAAGGTACATGGACTGTAACACTCCTCTGAGTCAGTGATGTGAAAACTCATCCATGTAGCATTCATTTTGTCCAGTGGATATGAGCACATCAGAGATGAGATTTGAATTCCCAATTTCAGTTCTGCTGGACTTTGTCCGAGAAGCTTAAGTCAGAAGGGAGCAAGTAAGTGCAGGAGGGCCTGAGTTCAGTGAAATGTTTGGTTACACTGAGTTCTGAGTCTGGTGTGGGGAAAAATATTTCAATTTTTCACAGGCAGAGGGAGAGTAGCAAAAAATTTGGGGATCCCTGTTTTGATGGATCCCTGTGCTTGGCAAAGTCACTCATTTTCTAGATCAAAAGTGCCTTTTATTTTCCGTGGTTACTCTGATCTTTAGCAGCCTGGTGACACTGTGGGAACAGGGCTTTTAGTGTTAACACCTTGATGACATTCACAGGAGGGTAAATGAACTTACTCCACATAAAACCATCTGTAGTTCCAAGAGCATCATTAATACCAGAAATCTTTGGCTTTTACCTTCCACTTGATACAGTGAGCATCTTCCCAGCTCCTCACTTCTGCTGTAGATAGACTGTAAGCTGCATTAATGTGGTATCCAGATGAATGAAGAGGGAGTCTGTGTGAGGCTGAATCTGGAGTTCACTGAGGCATAGATTTAGCCCAGTAAATGCTCCATGGACCAGCTCTGCTACCACAGGTGGTTTAGGTGAATTTCCAGGAAGTTTGACATGGGTTAGTTTAACTTATCTCACAGTGGGATTAGTTTCCAGACACAAAGAGTAACACTGCTGAGCTGGGAACCTCCTGGAACAGAAACTGAGCTCTAATGTCCATAAGCTGCTTCTGTGCTGCACTGCATAAAGCCATAACCACAAAGGCTTTGGTGTTATGCAATAAATACACTACACCCTTTAACTTTATGGTGTACCATAAAGGAACCTATTTTGGGTTTGTGGTTGGTTTTTTGTGTTTCTTTTTTTGCCGAGGATATTGATTGTTCTGCAATCTGAATCACATCAGAAGTTTAGTAAAAGGCAGAAATACCTGGTTTGAATTGAACAGGTTGGCATAGTGTTATTCTGGAGACTGTTTTCCATTAAGGAAACAGCTTAAACTGTTTTGAAGGGCTAACAGCAGATGGATAAAAACCACGAATTAAATGCTTGTATGCTGTATTTAGCAGTAAGAATGATTAGTCAAGTTGACCTCTAAGAGAGTTCAGTTTGAGATTATTTAATTGCAAGTGAGAAAATTGTTTCTTTTTCTTTGATTGTTTTAAGCAGGATTTTGTTGTAAATGGATTTGTAGTTACTTTCAATTACTATGATTGATTTTTCTTTTTTAAAAACAAAAATAGTAATTGGTAAATTAAGGCCTTCATTGTTGTTCAAGTAGAGAATTTGGCATCACTGAACCACATCTGGATTTGAAAATGCATTTTGTAAGGGTGTTGCAGTGTAGTTGTATATGTTTCTTTGTTATTGAAAGTAAGTGTTGCATACAGAAAGCTGTAATTCACTCTTCATCTTTGTAAACCAAAGTAGAGATCTGTACAAAAGGAAGCCACAGATGATGCATTAGCACGAGGATATTGAAAAAGCTGGACATAGTTGCACAGTCCTGCTGAATGTGTCTGGTTGTTTCTTCAGAGCAGAGGGCAGCAGTAAGATCCAGGCCCGAATAGAGCAACAGTCTGCCCGAGCATCTCAGCCTCCTTCACAGTTCAGAGCCCCAACCAAGCCAGCAGTTGGACCTAAAACTTCTCCTTTGAAGGATAATCCTTCACCAGAGCCTCAACTGGACGATATTAAGAGAGGTAAAGAAGGGTTTGTAGTTTCTTAAGTTTCGGTTGATTTTGTCTTTCTTCTTTATGATAAAAACTATAGCTGTGTGATTTCTAAAAACATTCAGGGATTAAAAGATGGTACTTGACAGCTGTGTTGTCTTCTTTATATCTTGTTTCTTTATTCATCTCATTGAAGTGATTATTTATTCTCTTCTACTGGAATAGATATTTATACTGTCGTCTTCTCCGGCATAAGAAAACTTCCTCTTCTGGATAATTTTCTCTCTTCCAAACTATTTCTCTGTTCTGAAAACAAGAAAAAAAATTAATGTGAATTCAGAAACCTGTAGGTCAGTGCTGGACCAATTGCACAGGTGTCTTAGGCCACCACAACAGCAATAAGAAAGCCCAGTGGTCCAAGGTCTCGTTATGCAAGTCAAGTCACTTGGAGAAAGGTACCCTGCACTGAGTAAGGTTGGTGGGATGGAAGGGCTAGGCAGCTGTGTTCCCAGCAGAAGACAAGCTTGCACCATGCCAAGCAGTGCTAGTAGGGGAGGAAGGAGAGTGAACAAACCTGCAGCTTACCCTCTTCCACAGCCCCTCCTTTGCAGCTTTGGCACATCTGCCATATGGCTGCTAAACCTCTATGAAAAAAGTACCTTAAAGGAATGATTGGCTCAACTCACTCTTCTGCTCAAGCAGCACTTTGTCTTAGTGTTCCACTGTGGGTAGGATGCACTTTCCTTGCCCATGCCCTTCTTTTCCTACTGATGTGGTACCTGTTTTTGCTGCGGATAATACAGTTAGGATAAGGAAGGCTTAAAATTTTTGTTTGGTTCTTCTCTGGCACTGGCACCAGACACAATTATTTTATTTTAAGCTTGTTCTTTCTGTCTGCTTTTTTTTTTTTCTGGGTTTCTTTCTCTTTTTTCTCTGTCCCACATAGCTATTTTTGTCTGTAGACTTAGCCTATGTTAATTGCCTAGATGAAGTTAATTACTCAGCAGGGTATTTTTTCAGTTCATGGTAATCACTAGGTGACATTTTTGCTGCTAAGCTGTGTGTTTGCATAGGTGCTGACTGGTCTCACTTTTCTGCAGCAGTAGTGTTTTCAATACTTGGATGCTGGTCAGCAGCCAGAATCAACGTCTGAGAGATTCTGTTAGCTACAGTTCCCTTGGCTGCATTATTTCTATTATTATTTATTTTTATTTTCTGTGTAATAGATAAGGAAAAAGATAATAGGTGATATATCAATTTTTTTAATTGAATCAGTTGTGGATTTTAAATGTCTTTTCCTGTAGGCTGTAATAAGTTACTTAACCTTACTTAACTCTTTTGTATACGTACAGCAATTTGTAAAGGTTATATTACAGTAAAATAATTACATTTGTCTGGGGTGGCACCTATTCTAAAAGATCATTATCTAGTGGTTTAAAGTATGTCACATTGTTCAGAGCTGTCCTAATATTATTTTTTTTTTGTCACCTGATAATATTTTATATGAAAGTACCTCCCAATACATAACCTGTGGGGTTTTGTTTCCAAAATCAAGGATTAGAGCACCTGACTTGTATTAAAAATAGGACTTGAATTTGGTGCTGTATAGGGAGAGTTGTGCAAAGCCCCAGAAGAGTCAGAAGCCTGGGCAGGGGTGGTTTTTGCTTACAGTCTGTAACTTTTTCCAGCACTGATGATCTAGAGTGTCAGTATTGCTAAACCATTTATGTCATAAGAACCTACTTAAAAATGTAGAATTAAAATGGCACCATTCCACAATGAAATGTAGGCAATGACCTGTAAAAGCTGTAAGGTAGCCTGCAATCCTGTTACCTTCCCTTAATGTGTGTTTTTATGAACACAGACTTGTAAGTTCTGAAGAGCCTGTGTTGTTTCCATTCAAGTAGTAGCTTTTGTTTTGGTTGAAGTACTTCCTCTGTATGAAAGAAAGATAAACAGCTGAAATTCTGTGGGTTTGGTTAATGAACACAGCACAGAACTTAAAATTCCCAAAGAAGGTGCTTGGAAGGATCTCTGGCACCTTGACACTCTCTTGCTTTCAGTATGCTCTACTTAGGGATGTGGTAAGACATTTGCACACATATACCACAATACAGCCATTTATTTGCACAAAATAATTTACATTTATCAGACATATTTGACCACAGCAGAAATGTTTTCAACAGCATTGACATAATTACAGCATGCAACATATTGATATATGTCAATAATACTGACATAATTACAACATTTGAGAAAAAGCCCACAGAAATACATTTCAGGTTTCAAGACTCAGTGCTTAAAAATCTGAGCAGATTTGACTTACCTGGAATGTAGCTGAGGTGTGTGAAGATGATGCCATAGCACTGTGTTTGTCTCTCAAGAACACCTCAATCAAATTTTCTGCACATCAGTATAAAATACTGCCTCTTCTAGCTGCCATCTCCATGTGCTCAGGGTGTCTGTATCAAGTTGATTTCACCACCTTGCATTCTATTATTAACAGTAAGTGTTCTGCTATAGGCATTCAAATTTAACCCTCCCTGAAGCTGAATGACTTTTTTCTGGAAGTCCTTGGTATTCTTGCAACCTAAGATTAAGGCTTTAGTTAAACAATCTGCATAACCTACTGGAATTGAGAGAAGAAGTAGGAACAGTTCAACACTGTTATGGTATTTGATACCAAATATAAACAGAAGACAGCCTTGTTGAGAAAGGTTCTTCTGTTTGGATAATGATTTCTGACCTCGAATTTTTTTTTTTACTCTAAAACCTGCATTGCCTGCCAGTGTAAAACAGTCATTTTGTCTTCTTGGAAGAAATTTTACAGCTGTAACATGAAATACAGAGAAGTTAAGGTTCCCAAACCAGTGACGGCCTTTTCAGATGATGTAGACTTAATTAAGGCAAGTGTTGGAAGCTGTAATGTATGGAAAGCTTTTTTAAAAGTAGCTGCTGCACATCCTGGCTCTTGTCACCTTTTAAACTGTAAAGGCGTGTGGATGTGAGGTGTTTGATCTCACAGCACAGAAAGATCTAGGAAAGGTCAAATTCTTTCATTGTTCAACTTAGAATATATGTATGTACACATAAACACACACCTATTTTTATTGGAAGCACCATAAGGAAATGTTTAACCCACGTCTTCAGTACCTATAACTGTACTAAGCATAGCAGTCAAATGAGAAAATGAAAAATATAACCATGCTAAAGCAGCAGTGTTTTTTTCTATAAGGCTTTGATGTCGTCATTGGCTTAGTCACTGACAGTGTGAGACAAGAGTGTTTTGAACAGAATTCCTTAGTGGTCCTGCTGAATTTCTCTTGACAGGCTTCTAGTGGTGCAGCAGCCACAAGAACGTTAGTGAAAACAATTGCTTTTCTCTCATCTGCTCAGATAAGATGTTTAGAATTCTGGGCTCAAGGAACAAGAGACAACAGAGATCTGAGGGGAAGCTGTCAGCCTGTGAGACAAAAATTGATTAGAAGATGGGCTCTGGCCAAGTTTCTACCCATGACCACTGTCACTGATAGCAGTGTTAACTTCCCTGTCCTTGAAGCTTGTGATACTGGTTCTGTTTTGCTTTTTCTTGCCTCTGTTCAGCATAGTGGGCTTTAGCACTACTTCAAGGCATTCTCTCATTCCCTTCTCATAACCAAACCTCTTCTATGGGCTCTTAGTTTTCTGCTTCCCCAGCAAAAACCACCCATTTTTCATTCTCACACTAATCTCCAATTGTGTTTAAAACTGGCCAGGCTAATCTTCCTTTCCCATTGGTCAGACAGCATCACTTCCTTCAGTTACCTCCTCACCTGCTGTATCGAGTCCTCACTTCTTGCTTAGGGTTTTTCTTTCCTAGTTATCTGCAATGTGTTTTTGTTGTAACTTTCTCTCTCATCACCAATGCCTAAGATCACTTCACCTTCTTCCCTCTGTTTTACATGTGGGCTCTGTGTTCTCAGTCCCTGTGCCAACATTCCTCCATTTAAGCTGCAGACTCCAGCTCTGTAGGCAAACGTGTAATTCCCAGGCACTTGTCCTGTATTAGGTCTGTTGTATCTTTTTGCAGTATGGACTGTGAAAGGTGATGGTGCTTGCTGCAATCCAGGATATTCTAACAATGTATTATCATCACTATAATTTGCAACTAACAACTCCATCACTAGAAGAACATAGAAATTTTACATCATTAAGCTGGGGGAAAAAAAGTTTGAACCTGAACATTTTAAAGAGAAAGTACCCTTATTCCTGGTTACCCTTCCTTTAGTTTTCACCTATTAATTTCTTAGCCTTAAACACAAGGAACATTTATAATTTGAAATCCGCCATATGGGTAGTCTGAGAACAGTGACTCACAGGTGCTCATTTGTTTGTGTATCAGACTCCAGGACTGAAATGTATTTTTAAAGCCTACAAGACTGTGTTGAGAGGCAATAAGGGAGAAACATATTGCAGTACAAAGTAGTATCTTCTACTGGCCTGTTGGATCAATATATGATTCTGTTGAATCATATTTTCTTTCTCTTCCAGTGGTCTCTTGAGCTAAGTCTTCAAGATGAAAGAATAGGTTTTTACCTGGCATGCTGGTAAACTACAGAGGGCACAGATGGTATAGGCAGGATTCTGGATTTAAGAAAAAAATTAGAAAAACAACACTGCTATCCTTAAATACCAAACTGGGGTATAACTATAGCACTTGAAATTGAGCTCTAAACCTTGAAAGTGAAAAATAGTGATTTTAAATCTGGCAAAAGAAAACAATCTCTCAAATTAATACATGCTGAGCTAGAGGAATTCTCTCCAGCAAACATTGTGGAGGCTGAAAACTTAGCTGTTACTTGTATTTTAGGCAGCCCAAGGAAAATGGGTCTTATAAAAAAAGGGACTCTTGGCACATCTGACCGAACATGAATTACTCCCAGCATCAGTTCTCCATTTATTAGGTAGGGGTGATGATACCTCGTCTCTCCCTTCTTTCATTCTTGTCCCTTTAGTCTGTGAGTTTCCAGGGCAAGCACTGAGTTCTAACCCTGTGGGTATAGAACTGGTAGCTCAACAGAAGCCTAAATTTTGAGGGTTTCACATCCCATGCTTAATATGTGTGTGGATGTTGATCTCTCATGGAAAGCTGCCAAGATGAACTGAGTCATTAGATACTCAGCCCTGTGGGTGGATACAAAGGAGTTGTCCTCTAGTAGTGCGTTTAGGCCGCTTATAATTATTACAAATGTAACAATATTTGTATGATTTGGGGTGACATGCCTTAATAGCTCTTTAGTAACCAATCATTCAGCCAACACTAGCTGTTGCTGATGAGGCTGTTGTGGTGCTGTCATGGTGTTCCAGTGTTTCTCTGCACTGGAAACCCTAAAGTGGACAGTGTCTTGAGTTGTATAACTTCCTAGTTTCAGAGTAGTTTCATTATTTCCTGGCTACTTGCAAGCTCTGTAGCAGGTTAGGGTATTTTTGCCACTCCCCAGTATGTGAAAATTCTCAGCTATTCTCATCTGTCCTACTGCAAAGTTATTTGATGTCATCCATCTGCTTCTGAAGTTTGTTTACAATAGGCTGTGTGACTGTGCTGAAGCAGTTCCATTTATGTGAAGTCAAGGCAGTTTCTATAGTGATCATTTGCCCATGTCCATGTACCCACCCTGCCACACACCATTTCTTGTGTTTTCCAAAAGCCCAAATGTCACCAGCATCTAACGATTCAGATTTAGATTTCCTCAATCAGCTAATGTGTTTACTTTGTATGCAGACAATATAGCCTGTCAAAAATAATGAAGCTGAAAGTGCTTTCAGGAGTGTGAAGTATATGAAGAATAATTGTAAAAGTGAAGGGTTTATGATACTAACCTATGCTGTTGCTTCTTTAAATTTAGCTGCAGCAATAAGTAAAAAAGTTTTCAGGATTTTTTTGTTTCCCTTCCTGTCTCGTTCTTTCATGTGAGATATTTTGGTGTGATAAACTATACTTGACAAAACTATTGCATTTGCACATTCTTTTCCAAAATTCCATGGGGCCCTGTTTATGGTATCAACCAGATGAATTCCTTTTTATTTCAGAGCTGAGAGCAGAGGTTGAAATTATTGAGCAGATGAGCAGCAGCAGTGGAAGCAGTTCATCAGATTCAGAAAGCTCATCTGGGAGTGAAGATGAAAGCTCCAGCAGTGAGGGGGAAGAGGCAGCACATGTTTCCCCTTCCCAGCCACCACACCAGCAGTATAACAACAGGAATGCTGTTGCTAATGGCACCAGCAGGCCACAAGGAAGCAATCAGCTCATGAACACGCTCCGTAAGTCAATGCCTGTGTCTTACCACTGGTGAAAGCTGACTATGACCACTCATGTCCTTAGCATGTTCGGCTAACTTCGTGAAGTACCTTTTGCCAAATAGTAGTCCCAGGGAGTTGCATTGGCTGAAATACATGGGCAAATTTTATGAATGGGGATCTGAGACTTGTCTGAATGTGTGGAGAGCCTGAGGACATCAGTGCAGTCCTGATGCAACCCATGTTGGGTCTTGATTCAGGCCTACAAGTAACCACCGGTGTGGGAGGATCTGGGGCACTGGAGGATGGGAATTATTTTCATGTGAATACACAGATTAAATGGAAATAGTGGGGTTGACACATGTGTCAGTTAAAGGTCTGTAAAGAACTGTGAATGGCACAAGACTGTGCTGGGTTCCTGTAAGTGCAGTCTCTGTGGTCTTCAGTATTTCTTTGTCAGCATATTTATTGTGTTGGTCTCACCTGTATTTTCACAAATACCACATTTTGAAGGGAAATTTAAACTAAAATTATGTTAAAATATTACAGCTATGGTGTTGCAAGCAGTGAATCAGTACCAGCTCACTTCACCCTTTAAAAAGTGTCAGAAACATTTTTAAAGCATAGTTCTATCCCATGAGACTCTCTCTGGGGACATGGTGTGCATCTGTGTTGCTCTTCCCTTACACTACATCAGGTATATTCTAACTCGGTGGAGTTAAAATATTGCATTTGCAATTACCATAAATTGGTCTTAATTCCTCCTGAGGAATGTTTGCACACATCTCTTGGCACCCATTCATAGGCAACTGGTGGAGCCTGAATACAGATATGTGTAGTGCTTCCAGCTTTGAGAAGATAAGCATATTGTACAGACCACACCAAAAAGCCCTGCTGGAAAACTTAGAGGCCTGTCAGTCTTCCTGCCAGTAATGAAGGACTAAATGAAATCCAAAGTTCAGCAAAGTCATTAGGACTATGTCCATTTCCCTGTTTCTGGCTGTGAGCTGCCTCCTCCCTGCTTCTCCACAACAACAATACTGCATGGGTTTAATGATCTGAAGCTTCTGACTGCAGGAGAATCTGGGATCTACTAGGGTAGCTCCTCCCTTCATGCAATGCTTTTTGCCTTTGGGTTTAAAATACTTTAGCTGTGGGGAGAATCACCCCTAATGCAAGTTCTTGTCTCGTAAAAGGGAAGAGGAGATGAAGAAATCCAGGGCACAGCTGTTGAATAGATGCCATGCAGCTGTTTTGAGAGGAGGGCCATGAGAGAATGCTGGAAGAGTTAGCTTCAGTTATCAGAAAACAAGCTTAATTCTTGCCCCTTTTCATCCCCTCCACCTCACCAAATCACAAGTGCTCTGCAAAACAGGATCAGAGCCAGTAGGTTTGATTCATATCCTGGCCTTTCATCCCATCTCTGCACTTTGGAGGGGAGCCTTCACCGTCACAGCACATGTCAGGCTTAGTTCAGCCTTGAGTTGTGATGGCTTTAACAGTCCTTTTCGTTTAATGGCATGTGGTGGCCTTGCCTTGACTACCCAAATGGCCTTAAGCCAAAAAGAAATCTGTTTTTTAAGGGTAAAGAAAGCCAAAGAATTCCCCCATGCCTTGTCCCAGAGCCATATATGGGAGCCACATATAGGTGGGTGGAGGCTGTGGAATGCTTTCTGCAGCTGCTAGCATGGAGAGGGCTGTTGTCTCACCAGGGAGCACCTTTGGTGGCTCTGGAGACAAGGATGCTTGGTTTGGCCTGGATCCAGCTGTGTATTAGCCCCATGCAGCTCTTGATGTTCTCGGGCAGTTTAATTAAATCACAGATGACGTTTGCATTCATTTAATGTGTTATTCTTATTTAAATCTTCCAGTGTAAATAAGACTGTTCTTTGGTTTGATTGCCATGAAATGTGAATTAACACCTACTCACTTGTTGTGTTTTGTTGGTTTTTGTTTTCCATAGGAAATGACTTGCAGTTGAGTGAGTCTGGGAGTGACAGTGATGACTAGAAGCTGAGCTTTTGCTGTTTCTGTTACATATACATGAAGAACTAATTTACCTTGAAGTGATCCTATTGCTTATGAGGAGGAGCTGGCACAGAGATAGTTCCATGTGTGGAATTTTAATAGAAGAAATGCATAGCCCTACAAAATAGCAATGTTGAGGACTGTTTTACTGTGTGAATTACATGTATATATTGTGTATATTCTTATTCTGTTAAAGCTTTGAATAGATATGTACAGTGGGTGAGCCAATGTATGTTCCTGTCCACCATCTGTAAGTTTAACATGTAACTATATGAGGTCATCTAAAATTTCCTTGTTTGTAGGGGATGTTCAGCGCATCATGACTTTGTCAGGGGACTTTTGTATATAGGGTGAGCATGTGCCTACAATGAGTTTAAAAAAACATGCAGGAGCTACTGTGTGCACTGAAGTGGGACTGCCATAAATTAAGTTTCAATACTAAATTGATTTCTTTGGTTTGAGACTTTTCTAATGCCTTTTTATTGCTATTTATGGTTGATTTAATAGACTGACTTTTAAACAGTTGGAAGATAGGAATGCTTAAACCATGTTCATCACAAACCTTGCTGCACCAGTGCCTTATAAGCAGGTTTTTTAAATCGTGCTTCAATTCCTGCCACCTTCCCTGTAGGGAGCAATACTGAAACCTCCTCAGACTGCTTCTGCAAACAAGAGCTGTGTGCCACATACAGCCTGCTGTGCTCTGAGGGCAGTGACTCTAGCAAGATAAAGGATACACATCAATCACCTAAATTCATCCAAGAATCAGATCAGCATTCTCTTTAGAAACTGAAGGGTCTCATTTAACTCAGACATTCAGGCCTAGTCTTCAGAAATACTTCCAAGCCCAACTGCTAGTGACATTGCAGTGCCACAAATGCAAAATATTTGACTTACTGAAATTCTGAGACTGGAGCCCTCTTTGCAGTTCCTAGAGAATGCAGAAAGAAGAGGTGACTAAACAAGTAGCCATGAAACAGCAGAAGTCTCTCTCCCACCACAGTTGTCAAGGTAGACTTTATATTGTTCATTAGACAAGACCTCTTTGTGCTTGGCAGGAGTACACAGAACAGGAAATATTTGCCTAGGGTGAAAATCACCCCTGTTTAAAGGGGGTTTAAAGGGTGCTTAGCTGGATTATCATTAACTTTTTTGCTCACATGGAAAATGAGCACCATAGGCAGCCTCTTAGAGCTTGAACATCAGGGTGACTTTTTAAAATCAAAATTCTGCTGACATAGGAGAAGTTGCACTGTAGTTGTGGTGTAATCCTGGGGAATGGGAAGCTGAATCAGATGCCTCTCCATTCTCAGAAGTCTGCTTTGCACTGCTCTCATCTGTTAGTTTGTGTTTTAACTCCTGTTTGTTTACTGAGCTCTGTCCTTTTTTTTAATGTGTTGAAGAGCAAGGGGACATTTGAAGGGAGATTTTATTAAATGGTTTATTTTTTTGCATTAGATACATATTTAGGCATATTTTTGCATTATTGTACATACATTCAAAAATACTTGGGTTTTTTTTAAAGTGTTTTGCGATGTAGGTATGTATTTTAATGGACAATTATGAAATACACTTGATGAAAAGCCACAATTGCTCTTCTTTTTTTTTTTTTCCCTTTTCTCTTTCTTTTTACCTGTTCCTCCTCTAATAGTAAAAATGGTCTGTTTTAACAAGCTTGTACCAATTTGGGATTTCACACTTTGGTACAGGAGATCTGCATGGTATGATTCGCAGTCTATAAATGTTAATGCTGCTCCTGACTGTCCCCCAGCTAAAGAATAAGCAGGGAGACATTTTTCTGATGCCATTTCCCCATTACTGGAGTGAATCCCTGAGTTCTGTTGATAATATTTGCACTCAAATGGAAAAGCAGCAGAGTGCAGCATTTTCATTGCTTACCATCCGCTGCCTTCTCATGTACTCTAAAATCCAGCCTGTGTCATAGGAAATTTATTAATTATGTGTAAATAAAAGATATGAAACTTTAAGAGGGCAAGATAGCACCGGGCTACATTGATTTGAATCGCTGCTTTAATTGCTGATTAGATCAGCAGTTGGGAAAGCTTCATTCAGAAAATCGATTTCTGCCTTGTCTTTGTACTCTAGGCCATGTTTTCCTGCTCATCCCTCCCTGACAGATTTTTTTTTTTCCCCTCTCTGTTTGTTGGTAGCCAAATTAACATATTTTCACACAACTTGCACCACTTTTAAACTCCGTTTGGCAGTGCTTTGCATCCCCCTCAGACAGAACATATCAAGGGTGCCCTGTTGTTCCTAAACTGTTTATGTGGCCTTTTCCACACCCAGGTGAGTAACCACAGCCTGCTCGAGGGTGTGAGCCAGCCAGTCCCTGTGAGTGTGACCAGTCCCTCCCTGCCTGCCATTGTCCCAAGCAGCTCCTGGCATCTCCACCCTTCCCACACTTCTCAGGTACTAGGAATGTACTTTGTGAAGGTGAACCATGCAGTAGGCAACTGATAGTATCAGAAGAGGTGGCTGCCACCACCAGCAAGACTATGTTGATTTTTTCTGAACACATACGTGTTTTAAAGCCATTACCAGCCTGACATTTTGATTGAGGCCCTTGAAATTTTATGTTTCGTGTATTAAGAGACACTAAACATTGTCTATATCTTCCTATTAGATGCCTGTTCATTGGCTCATAATTTGCAGTAAGTTTCATGTGGATGGAAAATGGAATCCAAGCAATCATTTGGAATTTTCTTAATTAGTTAGCAATATATTTAACATGCTGGAGAAATAAGTTGACTAAAATCTTTTCATTAAGCCTGTTATTGAAATAAAGTATTCTTGATTATTCATGGTAGGTTCTAATCCTGCAGGATTTTAGCACTAGCATATCTTCTCACCACACAGCAATTTTTCCACATAAAGCAGGAATGTCTTTTATATGCCAGTTAGTTAAAATGTGGATTAACAGTGTATGTGGAGTACAATTATGAGAATGAACTCAAACTAAGGATTTCTTGCATTCATGGAGAGCTGCCTGCTGGCCACAGCAGGGTGAGCAGTTCAAGGCAGCTTTGGTTTCTGATGGTTTCTTCTGTTCAGTGACTTCATCCATTTCAGTGGTTTGGCTTTCCTTAAACTTCAGCAGCAAACTTGGCCTGCTTATGACTTCCCATAACTAGAATTGCTGTAGGAGTAACAAACAATAATTATTTAAGTAGATTGTCACAATTTCAAATATTGTTACAATTTTTTTCATAAAAACACTTGGTTTCCAAAGGGACAAATTCAGTCATCTGCTTCTCTGGGTGGGATGTCTTAAAATACAATTGCAGCAATGCCTAAGCTCACGTTTCAGATTTTAAATCACGTGCAGAAAAACTTCCACTCATCTCTGCCCTTGTTCCAGCCCCAAGGGCTGACCAGCCTTGCCATCAGGCACAGCCTGAGTCACTCCAGCTAAACCACAGGAACAGCCACCTCCGGGCAAAAGGTGTCCCAGTCGCCTGTGAGAGTCATTTGTGTAAGAGTGGGTGGCACTGCCCTTTCTCATTCCACCAAAGCATCCCCCTCCTCTCACAAGTCTTGGCTGAACTGATTTTGTGGAGAAGGCAGACTGATGGAAAAAGGTTTTTTTCTTCAGCATGTCTTGGAATAGCTCTGCATTTGACTGTGGGTAGCACATCTATTTTGAAGATGCTTTGCCTTAGTTGATTTGCAGAGTTTCCTGTATTATGGACTAGATACAGGCCTGTTTAAAGATATGTATAGAAAGAGTTTGATGTGCCAGGCTTTACAGTCTTTTTTTCTCCTTCAAAGTCCATTTACTTGAGTTGTCAAAAAACCCCAAAAAGTTCAACAATCTGTGCCCAACTACTTTTTTTCTCTTTTTTTTTTTTTTTTTTTCATTTGAAAACTAAGAGAAACATAGCCTGGAAATGCATAATGCATGTGTTGGAGAACACTTATTTTCAGTAATTGCCTATTGCTTCATTATTCAGTGTGCTAGCTGCTGAGTCAGAGAGATCCTGTGGAAAACACAGCTGCCCAGGAATGGGCATCTTGATGGGATGAAGGCTTCTGATGATAACTGTGGATTCACCTGCTGACAATGAATGACGACATCTTGGGTCTGTCTGGTTATTTACAGTTTGTTATACCCACACAAATACACGTGCTATCAAAAGGAAAAGAGCATTACTGATGCTTGCCTCACAAACAAAAGCTGCCATGTTGGGGACAGACGTGAACTGAAAGCTGTTGATCCTACACCCAAACACTGTTCTCAGAGGATAAGATGATTAACAAAACTAATAGTTAGGCAACAGCTGCCTCTAGTTTATGTGAGAAGGGTGGGTATATAAATGGAAAAGTCTCTGTTTAGCTATTGCTTCCTATTCCTACTGCTTACACTCCCTTCCTTTCTTTCTTTTGTAATTCCATTACTTCTAGCATAGTTATGCTTTCTGCTGCCAAAAAATCCTGCAGGAATTTACAGGAAAGGGGGTAGGTGTTGAAACATTTCAAATGCACTGGCTGTGTTCACCCTTTATCTAAACTTACTGTAAATGACAAAGACCTTGTGAATGGACACATCTTCCTCTCCCTCCTTGTCTTTGCCTTTATTAGGACTAAACAGTATTCCTTTGGACAAGAGAAAGAAAGGGCAAGACGACAGAGGGTGAAAGACCTCAAGCTGATGCTGCATATGTTGAGGATGCTATCATGGAGCATGGCCCGAGCTAGCCTGAGTTGATCTCACAGCATTGCTGTAAACTGAACACAAAGTTCATTACTACCATTGCCCTATGGCTGGGAGGAGTGGAGGTTGGAGAAAAATTAGGTTGAAAATACCTTGCTAAAGGGATTTGTTCAAGAGTTTTGAGGGGGATGATTTGCCTTGTTTTGTTTAGCTTTGTCAGTGAGTTTTTGCATGCTCTGTAGTAGGGGTACCCACACTTCCCTAACTTTTTAGGCAAATGCTGGTGGAAGCAGGGACTAGAGTGAGTCTGACATGTTTTGTTCTTCTGTGTGCTGCATGGTTTTTAAATGTCATTGCCAACTAAATGAGACAACTGATGGGGTATCTCAGAAAGAATTATATGAATCTGACTTGAAATCTCACAGAACCTGTAAGTTCTGGTATCTCTGACTGAGATTTTAATTCTCATAATCTTTTGTAAAAACAGGGCTTTGTGAAGGGCAGAGTGTAAAAATGAACTAAATACCATGTTGAAGATTTTGCACGAAAATTTTGACCTGTGTTTCTTCCCAGACCAGCTAGTTTTGTTGTAGGATGTTGCGTGAAAATCTTTGAGGCACACCTGTATAGGGTCATTTCTGAAGAAAAACATGCCCTGCATGCTGCCAGTAAGATATAATTGTCTGCTCCTTTGCCATACCTGTCAGCCCATAAATTCTGCCATCACCTCTCCATAACTTGGGAACTGGCTTTTTCCTCCATAGCTCTGACACCTCCTTAACACTTTCCTACTACCAGACATTAACAACACTAACAAAACTGAACAAGCACCTCCTCAGGAAAACAGCTACCAAGTACTTCAGTGAGCATCATGGCTTTTACTCCAGTGCTTCAAATAAGTATCAAGACTGTGAGAGTCTGCCAAGAACACAGAGCCTGTGAGATGAGCCCTGCATGCTCATCACAGATAACAAAGATGACAAAAAAATGTGTAAGTGTATGGTACATGTGCCAAAATGGTCAATTACACTGGAGCCACAGACTGTGCTGCATGTCCATTGGGAAGCTGAATGGGAAGAGATGTTTGGGAATGGCTTGCATAGAGGAAATGACAGCAGGGCCATTGATGGGACTGAAGTGGAGAGGACACAAAGGTGAGAGACCATCCAGTGATGGCAGCCACAGTGTTCTGTCAGCTGAGTCACACCACAGCCTCACAGCAGCCCAGTCACCTATATGGTGGAGAAGCTTTGAATACCCTGGGAGTTACTGGTTACTCTCCTTCACAATGTAAGAAGTGTTATATTTAGGTATGCAGTCATTGTAATTAGGGAAGAGAGAGAGTTATTTGGGTCTGGGATTACTGGAGAGCAATGGCAGAAGGGAGGGGTAGGGATGGGGTCACTCAGCAGCTGCAGGCTGTGGTGGTTTCCTGCTCTTTTCAAAGTGGAGCTAGTGAGTCTAAAGACAAGGGACATCAAAAGTTCCCACTGGGTGTAAAGATTCTGATGGAGCCAGACCTCAAGAAGTGACTTCCAAAGCCAGCTCTGTTATAGCCCTGTCTTACTCCAAATTATTTTTTCAGGTTTATGCAAGACACTAAGATGCTTTACCTCAGAAACAGAGCCAGAGTTTTCTTCCATGCTACTGAGGGTGGACTCAACATCATAAACGAGATGGTGTAAACTAGAAAATAAAGCCCCTGATTAACCATTAGCCAGTAAAAATACCAGGCTTGGTGATTAATTAATCCAGCCGGTGAACTCACCTCCCAAATGCCATCGAGAGATTTTAAGGTGCAATAAATATACTGCAGCTGTGTCTGTGCTAGCAAGTAGTACAGCCTGGGAGCAGATCCATAATGCAGGAGAGTGCTGAGATTGAAATGTGCACACTGTCCACCTTTCATCTGAGGAAGCCACCTCTTGTGCCCTCTTCATGATGCAAACCACAGCAGGGTAAGTAGGGATGATTGGGGCATTCACTTAGTAAGTGCTCTCCTGACCTGGGCTAACTACTAATGTGTAGGCATATTGTGTGAACTGGCCCTATTCCAGCTTCTCTGCAAAAATACTGGGATAAGAAACACATTAAGAAATACTGCTTAATCCCAGAAGCATAATATCAGGCCTTATGGAGACATTCTTGGTATTGCATTAATATATGAATCATACTGAATAATAATAACACAGGATCAAATAAATAAGACAACCATTTTTTAAAAAAAAATCTTTTTCCACATGAGAAACTCATATTTTCACAAGCTCTAAGGAATGAACAGTATTCCTAATTAATAAACACAAATCTCCATCTTATAAGGTGCTAAGTGACTATGCCAAATCAAAAGCACAGCTAGGACCAGGCTCCAGAATTTCCCATCTAATCCTATCAGCAGCCTCATGCCCATGACATCAGCACAGGGCTTGCCCGTGCAGGAAGGCATCCCAAGAGACTGAGGCTATTTGCTTTTAGAAGCTTAGGCTAACCTTGGAAAGAAGAGCAGCTTTCTTTTCCATGGGGTGTTCACCTGGCCAATGTCATTGCTGTCACTGCCTGTGCTCTGTTTTGCACTACCCTTCCCCTAAAGCAAGTGACTGTGTCAGAAATAAGGGATGCTTCCAACATCAGTGTAGGCTTACAGAGCAATAGCAGCAGAAGTTAGGGCAAGGTCTGGGCCACTGCTGTGCTTGGGAAAAGACCCTCAGGGTATGATGTGCCAGATACTGCCCTATCTGTGTCAGTTCACACCAGCGCTTGAACCAGTATCTTTTTTTTTCCCTCGTAGACAATACAGTCAATTTTCCTCTGCTTCCCCCCTCCTTCAGAAGGAAAGTAAATCGCTGCAGTTAAAATCATAAGTCCTCGTAAAAACCTGCTTGTGCCCAGAAAACTAAGTATCAGAGCTTGCCTAAAGCTTAAGAAGAAGTGGCATCTTTTTCAATAAATTTACATTTCTAAATAGATGATAAGTGTTGAATCAATTTCCATATGTTAAAATAGCAGAGCATTAAGGATTCTGGCACTTCAAGCAATCAACTAATTTGTGACTATTATGAGAATATCTTTTACATTAGTGGAGCAATTCATCTGAAAATCAGGGACAGTCTGCAGCTCTGTGCCCTCTCAATATCATAAAGGATCACAAATTGACAAAAAAATCCTGTTTGTTTGCCTGAAGAGATTATGGTGCCTTATGACATTCAGGTCTTTGCAAAGTCACCTTTCAGCCCTTAATAAGCCAATTCATAATGTCTCCCCCACCTGGCTTTCCTGGCTACACGGTCTGCTCATGTATACACAGATCTAGCAATAAACAAAAGTGTTGGCAGATACTTCCTGGTGAAAAAGGCAGGAACTGTGATGTACCAACTTCTGTGTCCAAAAAAGATGCAAGGGCAGAAGCTATCCAGCGCTCCGCTTCCAACTTCTCCCACCCCTGAATTCAGTCTGGGCTTACTAAGCCTACTGCCTGGCCATGTTGGCTAGCTGCTTGCTGAGCCTCAGCTGACAAGTCCTAAACAAAGTTCACAACTCTTCATTCCTACCATTGTGTCTGAAACATGCCATTTCCAAAAGGATGCAGAATTTTAAATGCGCATGCAGCCTGAGCTTCAGAAAGCTTCAAGGAAAATCAACTTCTTTCAACATCAGCTGGTGTTGGTTTTATCAGCATGTGACAGGATGAGAGCTTTGTACCAGGCTTTGAGGATCAGAATAAAGGGAAGATGGATGAAAAGCTTCAGGTGAAGGGACCCACAGTTAATCCAGCCTTGCATCACCCTCAGCTTGCAGAGTCATCAAATATTTCCTTCATATTTCAGTGCACTGTTCAGAAATGTAACATGCCATTGTTAATAAGTGCATGGCACTATCCAACCAGTGGAGGGACACTGTGCTGTTCCTGCACAGCACCCAGCAATGTGGTGTGATACTCCTGGCCTGGATGTCAACAGCAATACAGACTCCAAAAGTGCCTGCCTAAAGACCAGGAAGATGACAGTGCATCAGTATATTCTCCCTCACATTTAACACACAATTTTCCTGTTGCTAAAAAGCGAGGACTAGGAAGAGGACTGATGCAGGGGTTGTTGGATGCCTTTTAAAATTTTAAGTTCATATTTTGGAGCTGGCAATGCCACCAGGGAAGGCTGCTAATTAAGTAGGTGGATTTTTCATAGCCCAGATCTTCATCACTCTTTATGTGTTTAATTTCTTACTGCCAAAGCAATAGGATGTTCAACCACTGACTTCAAAAGGAGGATTTGTGGAAGCATCAGGATCCTTATTCTATATAGATTTTTAACTAACATTTTAATTTAATTGAGAAACTGTGCATTTCTATCTCACTTCCCCTGTACAACATACAACATGTTCTTGGCTTGGATTATTCCTCTAAGTTTTCTTGCTCTTTCCTTGGATTATTGCTCTAAGTTTTCTTGCTCTTCCCTCAACTCCATTTACAATTGGGTTAAAAAGAAAAAAAAAATAAATAAAGGGAACCCAAAGCAAAGAGGACAGCCACAGCTGTGCTCCTCATTATAGACAAGATAAACACAGGCTGCTGTCTGGAAAGCTGAGTATCCTCAGGAGCAGGGAAGTAAGGTGGGGGAACAATTTGCAAGATACCAACATGTTGGCTCCTGGACTCCAGCCTAGAACTGATCTGTTGGCCAACAGTCACTCAGCTTGAGTCCCTGGAACAACACCCTGCTGCTCTGCTGCAGCAGGATATGTAATGGTGTTAAAGGCTCTGTGGAAACGCTGTGAGGGTGCAAATACCACTGGAAGCCCTGCATAGACCTTTGCAGGGGCAGCTCTTCCAGCACCTTTCTCAAGCAAGTGCAAGTGTCAAGGACATTCTGGATGTGTAAAAAACATGTTGTGAATGAACCAGTACTGATAACAATAAGAAATATTTTCTTTTTAAAGGTCCATGGTATAAAAGTCTATAAGGGGTTGTCCATGAAAGGATCAACCCCCTCCCCCTATTTTATTTCCCCTAGGTTTTCTTGATTCTTTTGTTTACTGGAAGAAGGGAACCAGTCTTTCCTTGGGAGATCAAACTGCAGATACAGTGTAGAGATGCAAGAGAACAAGCTGACACAGCACAGCAGCTAAGAGTGTATCTCTTGTAATTTACTGGAGCTCACCCTCCTGACCTTTGTGTGTTTGGATCAGCAGGGAGGGTGCGTAATGAGGGCTGGAGGAGGGCAAGCGGGTTCTTACAGCTGGTCAGGCGAATTAATGTGAATTGCTTGGCACTTCACCAAAAGCAGACCAATGAGGGCACTTCATCAGAAAAAAAAGAGCAAAAAATAAATCTTGAAGGTGGCCAGTCCATGAGCAGAATTTGTCAGATTTCTAACCCACTGTAGAGGAGAACAGTGGCTCAGTGTTTCAGAGAGACGCCACAGCTGTGGGCAAAATGTGTTTGTCTGACACATTTCAGAAACCCTTCTGCTCCTCCACCTTCTGCAGCTTCTCACTTCACCTTCCCTACGTGTCTTTTCCCAGTGTCACTGTGTCCAGGGGGAGCAGAGAAATAGTAAACACCTAGCAAGGTACTCTGCCCTTCCTTAGCCTTCTAGACCACACTCATCACCAGGCATTGCAGAGGCAAAGCCTTTTGTAAAGGTAACTCCTGGGAGCCAGGAACTTTGAAAACCTTCCTCTCCACACTCCTAGTCCATGCAAATGGAAGAAAATTGGTTTATCCACTCAGCCCGCATGTTGACATTCCCCTCTCACCTGACCCTTTAATTTCTGTGGAGGTGTAGAACCTGCAAAAACCAGGAGTCAGCTGTAAAATGCTGATATTTATATTTTTGTTACAACTAGCATGGCTATGGCAGTGCATGTGCTCTCCCTTCCTAATGCTCTCCATATGCTCTTCAAAGTAAAATGTCTTTTCCAGCTGGTCATAGTTACTGGCTACTGGCATCCCTCTGAAATGATCTAGCAGTGTTTCCCTGCCCTCTCTATGGCCTCGATCAGGGCAAGAGAAAGCATCAGAGCTGCTGTGTTCCAGAAGGAGATGGAGAGGGAAGTGCCATCTCCTCAGGATAGGGGAAACTAGTTTTCCTCTGGTTTCTCTTCTGTAAACCATCTTTGCCACAGCAGACAGCTCCTTGACCCCTCTCTTCTCTTCCAAGAAGGTACTTGCTCCCCTTATGTGGCCATGCTTTGGGGCATGGATGCTTATGTGTATTTGAAACAAGTAGGAAGAAAAACTATGTGCGTGATTTCAGCAGACACTATTCCAGAAAAGCTCAGGCATTGTACAGCACTGTTGGCCATCTCCTCATCTCGTCAAAGAAGCAGTGGGTGCTTCTGATTGTGACTTGCAGAGGGGCATAAGGGTGTCATGAGCATTGCACCTGCCTCGCATCCCTGTGCCCATCCCTCAGCCCCTGGCATCAGCACAATAGCCACGGCCATTAAGCCTGGCTTGCTCTGCAAGCAGCTCTTCTGCATTGCCAAAATCACTACCCTTTACCAGACTGTTTTTATAATCTGCTTTTGGGGTTTTGCTGTAACACCTGTGTGTTAGAGCAAAGAGATTCATCGCATGTAAATAAACAAATAATCACATCTGTCTGATTTGAATGGCTGCACCCTCAAATGTGACAAAGGATTTTGCAGTGCATGCTGCAACAAGATACTTAAAATCTCATTTGAAACCTGTCAGCTTCCCTACTCCACAGAAGGGAGATAATGAACACCACATACTTCAAAGTGATGTTTTAAGGGCTAAAAAGATGTTCATGTGGGGCTTTGAAAAGGCACATAAATCGTAGATGTTAACACTGAGACCCCATTTATTTGAAATTGTGCCTGTTTGCGATTCAGCCTTGACCTCCCCTTGCTGCTCTGGGCCAGGGCACTGCCAGAGAGGAGGATATGGCTGCCTGGCTGCCCACCTTGGGAGGCCCCAAACCCAATGGCCCCAACAGTGACAGGAAAGGCAAAGGCTTCACTGCCACCACCACGTCCTCACCCAACGCCAGCATGGTTTTTGGGGAGAAGAGAAAACAAAGCCAGACCTCTGGGAAGCACAAAGAGACAGTAGGATTGGGATTGACCTTGGTGGCTGAGCCCTGTGGCAGGGGAAATCTCTGCCCAAGTGGTGGCTCCCTGCCCACTGATTGCAGGCAAGCTGTAAATGTCACATATTAGGAGAAAATATTTCCCATGTCATATTTTTATGCTAATTACTTAAATGTATTTAGAAATGAAAATTCCAAATACCCAACGATGAGAGAATATTAAAGTTGAAAAGTCCTGCATGGGACTCACAGCTCTGCCAACACCTGGAACCCTGACAGCCTGTGGTAACATTTGGTTTTCTGCAGGACCCCTGGCTCCTTTGGGAAATGGCAAGAGGTTTAGGACTTCCTTTCCAGCTAGTCAGGACCCACTGCTCCAACCCCAGGCTGTCTGCAGAGCCACAGGTCTTCCACAAGGTACCTCACACAGTGGGTTTTGCAGGTATTACTGCGCTCACCAGACATGCAGTAGACAGGAGACTGATGTTGCCTCATTTTGCCTTGGAGAAGAGACATGTGCCAGGACCAGGATAAGTACCTACAAGAGCACACCCAGATTCTGAGATTTGAGGCACCTAGACCAGGAGTTTTGGAACACTGGTAATTTTTACCATGTTTTGCACATTCAGAGCACAGTTCCAAGTGTAATGAGGAGTTTTCAGCACTTGCCACTCTAAGAGCACCCCAGGAATGAGGGCATTATCCAAAATATCTGTGCAGAATAAATGAAAAATCCTTTGGTAGTGTCCTGGTTTAGGACAAATTAGGGGAAGGTCTCCAGAAGGAGCCCCCCAGAAAACAA